>CBVK0101373474.1:0-25340 GCA_900067695.1 Picea abies | reverse complement strand
TTCACAAGCAATTTTTGGCAAGAACTATTCAAGATACAAGGAACATAATTGCATCTCAGCACAACTTATCATCCCCAGACTGATGGGCAAACAGAAGTTGTCAACAAGTGTTTGGAAACATATTTGAGATGTTTTTCCTTGAAAAAGAAAAATCAGTGGGCTCAATGGTTACCCCTAGCTGAATGGTGGTACAACACTTCATACCATATAGTTACACACATGAATCCTTTTGAAGTGGTATATGGATAGAAGCCACCTTCAGTTCTCTCATACTTACCAAGTGCCTCAAAGGTCCAGGCGGTTGACCTAACACTTAAAACTCTAGAGGCTATTCTCCATACCCTCAAAGAGAATTTGGTCATGGAACATAATTGCATGAAGCAACAAGCAGATCAAGGTCACTCTGAATGTCAATTTGTAGAAGTGGATCAGGTGTTTCTTCGACTACAACCTTACAAGAAAACTGCCCTCAAGGCCGAGCATTGTCAGAATATAGCACCCAAATTTTATGGTCCTTATACCATGCTCAAGCATGTGAGACAAGTCGCCTATCAGTTAGCTTTGCCCAACCATTCTAAGCTACATCCTGTTTTTCATGTTTCATGCTTAAAGAAGGTGATTGGAGCTAAGTGCCAAATTCAAACCAACCTTCCAAGGTTAGCTGAAGAAGGATCCATTTGGCTACAAACATAAGCAGTTTTGGACCAGCGTGAGTGTCACCTATGTCAGAGAACCATCACGGAAGTGCTAGTCCAGTAGAAAGATACAACTCCAGCAAACGCCACTTGGGAACCAGCTACCATTCTGCAACAATTTCTTCATCTCAAGCCTTGAGGACAAGGCTGTTTTTAAGGGGGTGGACATGTTAGGGTCCTAACCCAAACATAGGTAGAACAATATATTCGGATGTAATAAGGGTCAATATTAATAAGGCCTTTCAAAAAAATAGAATAAGGCGAATGTAAGAAGACCTCATAGAAGCTTCTGCTTCTAGAAGGATCTTCCTCTAGATGCTTCATTTTAGGATAAATAGGAGTCGAGTGTATGAGAACCCTAGCTTGGATATTATTGTAATAGAGCTATTCTGAACTGGATGTTTCCCCCTCGAAGAGGCCTTTGAACATTGCTTTCAGATTCAAAGTGTTATTTATGTTGTTTTTCTTATATCATTTCCATGTTATTTTGGTGAATGTTTTGGTTATATTGTTGTTATTCTGCCATTACTAGCATTTTATTTTTGTTCTTCATACATTTTATATCTGGTATATTACAAGTGGTATCAGAGAACTTTCCTCGGTATAAAATGTGGGTTAAATTTTTTTCAAGGTAGAGACATATTCTGGCATCTTTAAGCCACAAAGATCTGTCATTATGTGCATAAACCCGTCGTTGAGGGATTCATACACGCAGGAAATTCAAGTGGTACTTAAAAGCACATATGTTAGCCACCCTTGTAACCCTTGTTGGTACCCCTTCGAGTGGTAGCGCATCTGACAACACCTGTGTATGGATCGGCCTAGATTACCTGAAGCCCTCTTTATATAAACCGATCGGCCGCCTGACTGCTATAGTGTCACCAAGAACAACACTCGAAAAGATACTCTCTAGTACCTGGGTAGTCGGGTAGTATGGCTAAGGGTACGTTCTATCCTCCTTAATTAGTGCCCTGAGATATTGGGCCGAGTACTACTCTTGGACCTCACACGTATATCAGAGAGATATAACATAGGTCAAACCCTTGTCTATAGAACCCTTGAATACCTAACCCTTGGGGACAGAAACATAAAGAAATTAAAACATACAAGATCTATTGCCACACAACTGTGTTCAGGTTGCCAAGTAAATACACATTTCTTTCTGGTTAAGCATTTGGGCATTTCCTCTCTGCAGTATTATTCAGACCAGATGTAAAAAAAATAAAAAAAAAAGTCTGGAAATTTTTTCACCATTATTTCAGACCTATTCCATTGGAATCATCTCTTCACCCTTATCACATTCATCCATATCATTTTTTCGGAAAAAAATATTTTTTTTACCCCGCTCGCCCATTTTCAATTCCCCCATCCTCATGGCCCATACTCGTAGCCAAGACTTGGAAGCTCGCTTCAACACCTTGCAATCTGGTCTCATTGAGACCCAACAAGAAGTGAAACAACTCAGTCTCAATGTTGTCGCCATCAATACAACCATGTAGTCCTCAATGGGAGAAATCAAGCAAGACCTCACCACCCAGCTTGAATCTATCTTTTTGACACTCTGGACCAAATTGCATATCCCTACAAAGAACCCTTCCTCTTCCTCACCCCCACATACTGAAGGTGACCTTTCCTCTCATTCCCATACCTTACAGAACCATCACTTTCAACGTGACCTACACCTTCCACGGGTGGATGTGACCAAATTTGATGGCTTGGACCCCACTGGTTGGATAACCCAAATGGAACATTACTTCTCTTTATACATCATTACAGATGACTTGGCCAAAATCCGATATGGTGTTCTCCATCTAGATCAAGAACGTTGGCAATGGTGGCAATGGAGAAAAAATTCTCGTCAAGGGTATATTGCTTGGACACAATTTGTCGCAGAGATTTATGAACACTTTGACACTGACACCAACCATTTGGGCCATTTGACAAAGATGAAACAATTAGGAACAGTGAAAGACTTATAGTTGCCTTTGAGCGCTTGGATTTTGGGGACAGTGCAACAATTTCCTCATCTCAAGCCTTGAGGACAAGGTTGTTTTTAAGGGGGCGAACATGTTAGGGTCCTAACCCACACATAGGTAGAACAATATATTCAGGTGTAATAAAGGTCAATATTAATAAGGCCTTTCAATAAAATAGAATAAGGCGAATGTAAGAAGACCTAATAGATCTAGAAGGATCTTCCTCTAGATGCTTCTTTTTAGTATAAATAGGAGTCGAGGGTATGAGAACCCTATCTTGGATATTATTGTAATAGAGATCTACTCAACTGGAGGTTGCCCCCTCAAAGAAACCCATGAACATTGCTTTCAGATTCAAAGTGTTATTTCTGTTGTTTTTCTTATATCATTTCCGTGTTATTGTGGTGAATGTTCTGGTAATGTTGTTGTTATTCTGCCATTACTAGCATTTTATTTCTGTTCTCCATACATTTTATATCTGGTATATTACATCGTCATTACATGGTTTGGAGATATTTTACATGGATGGTACAAAGGTCTATTACGATGGATTAACTGAATTGATGGAGTACGTCAGACCCTGTTATATCTACAAATATTGGATACGAATAGTCCAATATACAAAAAGTATGCAAAGATATGGCTTGGTTGCAAATTATGTATAGCTAAAAAACAATGATCAAAATAAAGGGGAAACTATCTACATTGACGGAAGGCCAAAAGCAACGGGGAATATTACAGGGTTTATGAACAGTACATGACCCATGACCACAAATAAGTGACCCAATTGCGTATTTGAGGGGTGTGAAAGAAACCATGTATTCGTATGTGCAATAAAATCGATAGTTGCAGGGTAAGAGATATTGATTGATTACAATTTGAATCGAATAGATAAAGATGTTGCTATTATGGGGGTGGTACGTATACTAATTTACCCAACCTGTAATCAATGACTCATATTTTATTATTTTTATTATGTTCTATTTTTGTTATAAACATTTGAATTTCTCATAAATTTGAATTTATTTCTCATGATAATGATCACGGTTCTAATTTTACTGTAATGTGGCAGGATAATCGTGGTAAATCAATAGCGGTCTCAGAACAGGTAAATGAACAACAATTTTTGAATTGCATTTAATGTGCATTTCATTTATGTGGCGATCAATTATTTTATTTGTTTACATAACTGGATTATCATTTATTTTGTCGAATATGTAGTCGGTGGGACATGATGTTCATGATTATTCTCTTGCTGAAATGGATTTGTATGAATCCCTTGACCCTATGATTTTAATAAGGAAAATGATCAATAAAGAAAACAAGGAACTAGCTCACTTGTTAGATATTCTAGATCAAACTCTTGAGGTCGAAGAAAGGATCAAAGAAGTTATGACAAGTCTTAATACATATAGGGTAATAACCATAATTTCAAGTTGTTTTATTTTTATGTCATAAGATCAATTATGAAAGCTTGATTTTAAAATTTTACATTATCTAAACGAAAAAATGTTTTCTTTCTTTTATAGAAATTTTTGGATCTTGTTGACATCGACATGCATGGTATTGGTAGTAGTGGCATTGCATAGATGCCATAGGGTCCCAATGTAGGCCCTCATATAACTTCTAGGATGTAGCTATTCAGATATCCACCTTCCACACCATTAGGTGGGATCCACGACACACCCACTGAGGAAGTGGCCACACGGGTAGGCTCTGGAGTTGGTGATGGAGATGAGGTTGATGATTTGACAAACTATATGGTTGATTTTCCTAAGGAAAGACGTGTGACCAACACAGGGACCCTTAAGGGCACCTTTATGGTCAATGCGGAAGGGATTTCATTAAAGAAGGTTAAATTCCTAGGTAATTTTTAAAATTTTATTTTTTTCATGTTCTCTATGTAGATAAATATAAATCATCTAAATTATTATTTTTAAATTAATAATCATATAATCATTTTGTGTGTCGGGAACAATGATTTTTACAGGTCCTTGGAGAATAAGGCTTTGCTGATTTTTGGGCCCACCATATGGGAGAGGTGGAATTCCCAGAATTCCAACCTCAAAAAAGAATTGATGGATTAGCTAGAAAACCTTTTTGGTGTATATACTTTTTATAAGACCTTGGCCATGGCTGCAGCTGGACAATATTTAAAATATATGCAAGAAACATATAGGAATAACTTGAAACAAAATGATAGGTACAAGCATCCTCTGATGATTCCAGAGAGGCAGTGGAAGGCCCTCATTGAGGATGCAAAAGAGAAGAAATTGACAGATGAAGGAAAAACACCCTCTGGTCCCAGAAGGTAAATTAAAATTTCAATTGAATACCTTCAATGTTTTTTAGATGTAAATAAACCTGTGGTATATATTAACATACTTTAAACTTTTGATGATAGGTTGATTGACACGTCAAAGGCCACAAAATCAAGGCTTGCCAAATGTGGCCAACACAAGCTAGGTCAGGGCAGCTACTTGAAGTTGCAGTCACGAATTGTAGGTACCTAAATATCTTATTTGTATCGCCTTAAAACTTTTAGGTAATTCCAATGAATAACACAAAAAATACATACTCTTATGCAATGCAGGGTGGCAAGTTTGGTACTGAAACCATGGAGGAAGACCTCAAGCTTGGTTACAAGTATGGCTATAAAGCGGTAGTTGAACACCAAAAAATCTTGGGGAAGATACCAAGAACCACTTTGCAGGATAAGGTAAATAAAATTAAATCAACATTAACCTTTATTATTAAAAGAATACAATCATTTTGGATATTATTAATATTTACAACTTTGTTTTAATCAGGGGAGTAGCATTGTCAATGGATGCACTAGTCCTATTGAAGAGGAGTGCGTTGATAGTAGTTTGCAACCAGAAGATAATTTTGATCTCATTTAGTCCCGATTTTCCATGGAGGTGCAGCTGCACAATGGTGCTACGACCGAGCTAGCACATGATGGTAATATGGCTGTATTTTAATCATATACTTAATAATTTCATAGTTATACATTTTGTACTTCTATTTTTTTTTACTTATACATTTATGATTGCCATTATAAAGTTTGTGGTCTCAATGGTAGAGAATGTTGTACTTGAGGCTAGTACAGTTGAAGAGGAGCATGTGGGGGCAACCATTCCAACGGTGTTGACCAGTGCACTAGGTAAATAATTACATTGCATGTGTTTTTTTTAATATTACTAAACTAGTTCAATGATATTTAAAAACTGGCCATTTAAATTTTGTATTTTCTTCTTTTGTAGGTGATGCCTCATCACAACGACCTCCATTACACCGTGAGTACCCCGTGACTAGGTGTGCTCTGTGTGATTGGACACAATCACAATCAAATTTTGAAGAACACCCAGAGAACAAAGATGCTTGGTTTACTGAAGGATATTCACTTTCAAATAAAAAGGTGGTTACAAAATTATGAATCATACCTTCCTAGTCTGCAGCGATGAGGCACAAATCTGCTTGAAGGTACCAGTTGATAGGGGTTGTATCCAACATGTTAATGAATCTGTGCACCTATTGTTCTCGAGGGGTGTCTCTCCAGGCTTCTTTGCAACTTCGCACATGGTATTTTGGGCAACTTCGACCAGTGTACCTTACTTCACAACTTATAACTTCTGTTGAGAATTGTGTTGTCATTAAAGTTCGACATTGTGTCCAGTCTGTAATATTACTTTTATGTGTCCCCCACCATCTTGTTGGTGTAGCTTTTAGGGCCTCATCCATGACCAACAGTCTCTATTGTGTTGGTACAATTGCTTCAAAGTCTAATAGGAAGGCTTCTAAAGGATTCAGACCATCAAATGTGGGTAAGTTACTCATTGTTGTGCCGATCTAGTGAACGTCTCTAGTAAATCTAGCACATATTCTAGTAGACACTTCATACATATGGTTCTGCAAGTTATCCAACAATTCTTTTGAATCTAATGAACACATGTTGTCACTTCGCCAGCTTAGATTCCCATCGGTTGTAGGGTTGATGTAATCTTGTTGTATGGATGTTAGTTTGTAGATGTTTTCCAATTCGTATGTGTGGTCTTCTTCTCTGATGGGATCTGTGTATCGCAAATCTTCATATGGATCTAAGGGTGAAATGACTCGAAGGCCATCTCTTTCAAAGGTCATACGTATTTTCTTTAGATCAACTATAGTGGAATTGTTAAAGGCCCAATCGATTCCTGACAGCATAGGGTAAGGGAAATTGTCATTGACTATCTCAATTAGCTCAAAATCTGCAAATTTTCTTACCCCATAGATGTCCACAGGGACATTCTCCAATCGTCCAAATGGGCTATCTTGATGATTACCCAAGTCTGATAGGGGAATATATCAACCTTGGTTTTCCCAATAGTGCCCAAGTTTGCTTCGTCATGACATTGACCTCCAACCCTAAGTCGAGGACCACATAGTCTATATCATATTCTCCTATTTGAGCATTCAAGTGTAATTATTTATTTGTCCTTCTCTTCTTACCAATTTGGTGTATTTCCCTATTCAGTAAGGGGTCTATCTTTCCTAGCTCATACTATCTTATTAAGTTTTGTAGCTCTTGTACAACATTTTCATCCTGAATCAACTTAATACAAGTGTATAAAAATTATATGAGCTTACTAACCTCTTTTCCTCCTTTTGGTGAAGTCGACTGATCAAATTCCT
This sequence comes from Picea abies, assembly GCA_900067695.1. Taxonomy (NCBI): domain Eukaryota; kingdom Viridiplantae; phylum Streptophyta; class Pinopsida; order Pinales; family Pinaceae; genus Picea; species Picea abies. The sequence goes on along the minus strand of CBVK0101373474.1, from coordinate 17,995 downwards.
GAGGCATCCCATATTCTCTGATTTCTAGTCGTGTCTTTGAGGAATAACCTTGACCTTCTTTGAACTCTTTCCTTGCTTCCTCAAATATTTGTCTTTCTTTCTTCGCATCAAAATTTTGGGTCTTCTCTGTAGCTTTCCTGATGCCTGAGTCTTCTACAATATTTCCTTGGGTCATTCTATCCTCTCTTGTGGCAGTGCCTCCTCGAGTGATAACAACGACTCTAGGTTTTGATCCACGAGGTTCATCATAGATCAATTTCACTTGTGGGTTCTACCGGGGTCCTCGTCTTTCCTTAATCTTGGATAGCAGCACAGGGAAGTCCTCGATGACATGCTCAAAGGAGTTTCAATAACTACAAGTGGTGCAAGGGTTCTGATAGTCCCTTGCTAGATGTTCGGGCTGTGCTCAGTTATGACATATTATTTTTCCTTGGCCTCGACCCATACCTCCTCCTCCTCCTCCTCCTCCTCCTCTGAATCCACCGCAAGGATTGAAGTTTCCTCTTCTTGGGGAGTTATATTGGGTAGTGTTTCCTTCTTGATGTACTTCGCCTTGGATATGGATATTATATATATCTATTGATATTTCATGCATGATATCATAAGATATACAATATCTATCATCATGCCCTACTGATTTATAGAATGAGTAGTACAATTTTGTGGGTGTTTGAACGTATTTTTTCATGTAATAGCACTCACCAGGTGAAGTCGATTTCTTCATACTTCGCACCAAGGTAAGGTGAATTGCTTCAGGGGGCTGAGAGCTCTAGAAGCCAAGTATTCATTGAATAGAGGGAAGTGTTCCTTGTCATGAACTTTTGATCTACATATGACACACCAGATGTCTTCTCTTTTGTCTTTTCCCTTGTTTTTCTTCAAGTATTCGACCTGTAGAGACAAACTAGTTAGCTGACTCAAGATCTGACTCATACCTGAGCTAGATTCTCCCATAGGGGCTGATTCAATCTTCATGGCAATCTCCAATGCTTCTGCCTATGAAGAAATCTTTTGTTGCATCAGGGGGACTCTGATATGTGGTAAAAGAGAAATGATGAACCATTCTTTGTTCTTCTCATCCGGGATCTTAAAAGTCAATCTTCCTATTAGGGTCTTGAATCTCTGATCGAACTCCCAAATAGGTTATGCTGCCTTTTTCTTGATCTCTTTCAGCTCTGTAATACATTGGGACTCTGACTTAGGTTTCTTAAACTTCACAATCAATGCGTTCTTTATTTCATTCAGTGGCTTAGGTTGTGCAAGTATTTGGAAATGCTTCATGTACCAACTCAAAGCGCGATCCCTCAGTGTAGTGCTAAACTAGTTTCTTTTAACAACTTCATAGGTAACATTCTTAATTTTCCATATGGCCTCACACAAGAACCAATGCTTATTAGGATCTTCAGATCCATCTCCTCTAAATATAGGGAGCCTCATCTCATCTACCATGGAGCTGCCTGTGTTTCCTGTCTGAGTAGATGTTGAAATGATAGTAATAGTACTCTGTGGACTCTGGTGGTTCTGACTATTCTTATTACTTAGCACCGTTGAGGAAATAGGAGGGTTAATATTACTTACTTCAGTGGTCTATGAAGTTCCTGAAATTTCTGTCTCATTCCAGCGAAGTTCTTCAGCTTCCCCTTCTTCTACTCTTGTGGGTTCTGAATGTTCTTCATTTTTCAGATCTACCTCTTCTCCACTGTAGAAACCCTCTTCCTCGTAGTTTTTATTAAAAAAGTTATCAAGGTGAACCCCTCAAAATACTCTCTCACTGCGCGTGTGTCCAACTTCTATGTCATTGTAGTTGTCGCTATCTAAATCCTTGAACATTAGCCTTTTCAAATCTTCTCGATCGACTATATCTTCAAGATGTTATTCTCATGCAACAACATCTTGAGTCTCAACTTCAGGAATTGTAAAAATTTTCCTCTGGGTCCTTTAAAGAAATATCTTTCAGCTTGGTTGTATGACTCTACTCTATCAATAGAAAACTCGGTGATATACCCTCCAATGGTACTATCAAACCAGTGATCTACTGCTCTAGATACAACGTTATCAACTCTTTTAACCTTCTAGATCAGTGTCGTCATCCAAACCATAGTAGGTCTAGATCTGATCTCGAATTGGGTATCTGCCAACCTAGCTAACCACTCATATATCTCTTGAGAGATCCCTCTAAATAATATCTCATGAATGTTGGTAAACATATATTTCTCCAACCAATATTCTGTACTAAGATTAGGGTTCTTGTTCTGGGCTTCAATGAAGTCCTTCTCTTGATCCTCTATCCACTTTTGATTTTCTTCCTTCGATGGGAACCACCTTGACATTCCCTCAAGAAGATTCTAGTCCTAGAAACAAAAAAATTTGTTGGTACAGGGGAAGACCCAGGGTTCATCTCCAAAAGAACACCAACAAGCCCTAGCTACTGGCCCTTTCGGCAACACCTGCGAAGCAGATGCAGTCTCACCTGAAGCAGCTATGAGGGGGTTGCAGGACAGAGATGTCTACAACCAGGGGAATATCAAGTGGAGCTAGTACAATAGCAACACAATATGCATCTATCACTTGTTAAGATAAGTCTATCATGCACAACTATAGAGATGATCTAACATAACAATGCAAAAAACAATATAACAGTGATAGAGATCAGGGCATCAATCACACACACAATGAAAAAAATACATGGTTCACCCTCTCTATAGGGATATGTCCACATAACTGTGCTTATGATTTATTAAGATAAATCATACAGTTCTTGTAATACCTGAAGGGGAGAGAAAGATCTTATAATACCTGAAGGCTCTCTCTCTCTCATCACTTCTCTCTCTCAATAAAATGATCTCTCACACAATACTATAGCTAGATAAAAAAAAAATGTCATATCGACCTGACCAAGTTCCTCTTGACCCTTATTTATACATTACAATACCTCACCGACAGCCTTAGGTCAAAACCTAGGTGCCAAAACCCTAGATACCAAAACCCTAGGTGTCTAAAACCCTAGGTCAACTTGACCCGTGTTTTCAGGGCTTTGCCAGCCTGGCTTTCCTTCCTTCTCACGTAATGCTCCAAAGCATCTAATGGTGGCTTTTTCTTCTTGCTGAGTTGTCCACGATTTTTCTTTCTTGCTGATCTGTCATCCTCGATCTCCTTGTCCAATGACTTTCTTTCTCAGACTTCGCTCCGCCTTTTCTTCTCTTTGCTCACTTCGACCCAGTAACAGTCACCGTGTCTTCTACGCAGTTCACATTTTACCTTTTCTTCCTTGTTCTTCACTTATTTCCATAACCAAGGGCCGACACCAGTTGTGATTTCTTGCAGTGATTAAAATACCCCTTGGAAAACTAAATACCAGTATGCATCATGCAAAATGAAAAATACTATTGTGTATTGTGTTATTGTGTGATACTTGTGATTATGAATACCATATCTATTGCTTAAATCCTCCACTGAAAAAAATTCCAAAAAGGAATTGGTATTGTCCCTATTGATTTGCAGGTCAAGACGAGTTCCAGGAAAGATCTACACTCTAGTGGGGTAGTCCTATTCAATGGCTTCCCAATACACACAACATGGGACTTTAATGATGTTGTAGTCACATTTGGTACAAGGGGTTTCCTTATGTGGGAGGAGCCGCCCCTAGAACAAACATGTTGAGCAAAGTTTTTACTAAAAATTAGTCTCCTCTAGATCAACCAATTCCCTTCCATCATGAAATGGTTCAAGTACCTGAATATCAGGTGCAAAAATATTTTTTTATTATTGTGAAGTGGAGCCAACAGTGGGTGGAGAAACACTGATTGTTCACAAAAATATAGCATGGCAATTCCTTGATTTTGTCAAAAAAATTGGAGGAAACGTGTTTGCTTTACATTCGTATTTTGGGAGAAGATTATGATCCCTCCTCTCCTATTGGTCGTGGTTGGAACTCTAGTTTCTTGACAAAGGATGAGAATGAAGATGAAAAAACAAGGTTTAAAATATTTATTTCCACTTGTGTTTGATTGTATGTGGTTTGGAACTTACACAAGCAATTACCTTTTTACAAGCTCTCTTTTTTTTAACTTACAAATTGATTTTGAAACTATTGGTTGCAATTACCATGTTCACTTCCTATCTCTTTCTTCTACCGTTCTAATTTATTTTCAACCGCAAGCACTTGTTTGAACGTTTCATATAAAAACCTTATATCTTGGATTAAATTTATCTTCATTTCCTTTCAACACTGAAACTTACAACGACATCCTGACGCCTAATAATAAAATATTATATTTCTCAATTCTTCATGGGTTTTATAATCAGTTATTCTTTTGTGACAATTTGTACTAGTCTACGATGTCATGTCTCAATGAGAATAGTAAATTGAGAAAACCCTAATATTCTACAAGTCTGTTTTCAGAGACAAAAGTACACAAGATTGTTCAGATGACACCTTTTAAAAATACAAAATTCAATTTTAGTCTTGTTCTAGAAATTGGGGATATTACACATGCTAATTATAATTTTTATATTAATTTATAATACAATGTGGAGATATTATTGTCTGGTCGCAAAGCTCCCTTATTAAGACAATATCATTTGAATCCCTCTAAAACCACCTTATGAAACTCCTTAAATTTTTTAAATTGGTTGTGCCAATTCTAGTGACCATTACTTAGTCATCAACAAAGTAATAAATTATTTATTCCATCTCAGGAAGATCATTGTTCTATTTCCATTGTGCCTGGGTCGCAACATGGGGGAGGAAAATGAGAGAGAAATGCATCCTAGGTAATGACTTGGGGCATGACCACCACCCTAGATCCTATGACTTCTCCAAAAAAGGCTAGTTCCATAGTTAGTCCACTAGCATATCCACCAACCACAAGTGCTTCATCTCCAATTTCCTCATGCAATGATCTAGATGGATATTGGTGGCCACCCACCTTTTCCAACTGGCTCAAAATAGTTTTCTGACATTTTTGGCAATTTACTATTTTTAGCCATTCCAGCAAGCTTGTTTCCGCTGCATTTTACAGTTTCAGCTTATTTCGTTATTGAATAGAAAACCAATTTTACTGTATCTCTATTATTTTGTGTTAAGCACTTGTTAATAATCTGTATTCATTTCATTCTGCTCATAAAATTCAGATCATGCAAACCTTCCAAAAAAAATATTACAATGTTTTGATACATAATGGATTGATATTACCACTAATAGTAAATAAATATACTATTATATGGATGTACTTTTTCCAATCTAATTTGTAGCTTCATATCACTATCTTGGTATCTATGTCTCTATTTCATCTCAATGTACAAATATATTTAGTGGTTTTTGCCTTTTGTTTTGAGATTTTTAATGTATTAGTTTAAACTCACAAACTTAGGCTCTTAGTTTTATTTCCTTCCCCTAGTTAAATTACGTTGTTCGTAACTACAATTAATAGATTTTTATACTACTTCTTGATGTTTTGGTAGCTGTGGGGGGTATTTTCCTCCTAGACAACCTTTCTTAGAAGATAAGAAGATTCCAAAAGTCCAAGGAAGACCATTGAATAGTGGAAGAACACCCTAAAAGAGAAGTCGACCCACAAGAAAAGAATAAAGTGAAATTAGAATCTCCAGAGAAGAAGTTGGGCCAACTAAAGTAACTTGAACACTATAAATAGAGAAGATGTCTTGATCATTTGGACACACTCACTCACTCTCTTACTCAAGAAGGAAGTGCAAGTCTGAGGCAAGGAAGAAGACACGGTACTGTGACATCTAAGGTTCTTGGTTATTCTTGGTGGTGGTTTTCTCTTGTGCACTATCTCTGGGAAGAGGTGTGCTACTCTTGTATGGTGTTGTTGTTGTTTTCTGGTTTGCTAGCTCTATCTTGTGCGCTATCATATTTCTAGGGTATCTTCATTATCTATTTTCTCTCAATATTTGATTCATGGTTGGATTATTTTGGATGGATTCTATCTAAGAAAGGTTGGCTAGGTTTTTCCCCCATTTGGGGTTTTCCTAGGATAAAATCTTGTGTTCTCTTGTTCTTGTTTATGCTACTCATATTTCAGTACATGATATAATTTTTAAAGTAAAAGATGATCTAAGAACACTGGTAACTCTATTGATCTGAAAATTAAGAAAATCTAACATGGGATCATAGTTGGTTACCTTCAGAACAATTTAACCACTAGAAGGAAGATCGTTTGCAGCAGTACATTGCCACTGCATAGTAATATTTTGTCAAGCTCGTTGAGCACTAGTTCCAAGGAGTTGGGAATAATTTCACCACAGAGAAGTTCTCCCTACCCTAGCACACCTCCTGCAACACTCTAGTTGCAGTTCCGTGAAGTTCAGAAATTTGAAATTTCTCAGATCTAGGGTTTCTACCGGTGAAAATGACTACTAGTATGAGAGTTGAAGATAGATAGGATGGAGCAGATAACTTCATATCCTAGAAGCATAGGGTACTCCTCATTATAGAAGAGAATGATTTATTGGATCATGTCAAGCAGGTGCTTCCAAAACCAGAAGAAGAAGAAGCCAAAGCAAAGTTCAGGAAAAATGAAGTCAAGGCCAAGAGGATATTGATAGACTTGATTAAGGATCATATGATACTGAATGTATCATAACTGAAGAAACCGAAGGAAATGTTTGATGCCCTAACTAGACTTTGAACAAGTCAAAAATAATCTCCAACTACTTCATGAGAATCTCACAGATCAAGGACCAGTTAGCAACTATTGGAGATCCATTGGACGATGTTGAACTTGTGACTACTACATTCAATGGATTTCCTTCTTCTTGGGACCCATTTGTTCAAGAGATTTGCACAAGAAGAAAATTTCCTAGGTTTGACAAGTTATGGTCATATTGTACCCAGAAAGAATCCAAACTAATATCCTAATCGCGAAAGACAAATGATGACAAAAATCAAGCTCTTGTTGCTCATGTGAAGAAAAGGAAAGAAAGGGGAGAAGTCAGTCCAAAGAAAACTAAAAGACCATGTTGTAAGAAGGATGCATCAAAATTCAAATGCTACAACTACAAGAATATGGGACATTATTCCACTCAATGTCCTCGTAGAAATGAAAAAGGAAAGAGGAAATATCGTGCACATGCAAGAGATACAGAAGAGCACACAAATGAATCAAAGGATGAAGAATTTGTATTTGTTTCAACACTCACATGTACTATCACTCAAGGAAGTGATACTTGGCTCATAGATAGCGGTGCTTCCAAACACATGACTAGATTTAGAAGTTCTCTTACAAATCTAATAGAAAAGAACTCATCCCTTCAAGTGGAGCTTGGGGATGATTCCAGACACGTAGTCAAAGGATTTGGATGAGCCTCCTTTCAACTTGACTCATGTAACCCTATTTCAATTAAAGATGTTTTGTTTGTACAAGGCTTGAAGAAGAATCTTCTTTCTATTTATGATTTAGAAGATAAAGGTTTTAGGGTAGCTTTTGTGGATGGACAAGTTCCTCTATGGCCCAAGAATTCAAGTATAGATGAAGCTGCTATGATTGGTGTCCGAGAGGGAGGAATGTATAAATGGAAGGGACACCAAGAATAAGCCCTTATGCACTACAGTGTTATCTCTAGTGATCTATGGCACCAAATAATTTCTCACATAAATTATAGAGCACTACCAATATTGAGAAATATGGTTACAGGTCTACCAGATATTCAAATAGAACATGATGGAGTATGAAAAGGTTGCGCACTTGGAAAGAATGTCAAAGGAAGATTTACTAGCAGTGATAGCAGGTCCAAGGGGATCTTGGACTTCATACACTCTTATGTATGTGGACATATGACAATGGCATCCTTAGGCAACTTTGTATACTATGTCTTATTCATAGATGACTACTCACGAAATACATGGATCTACTTCTTGAAAGAAAAAGATGAAGTCTTCAACAAGTTTCAAGAATTCAAGGCTTTAGTTGAGAATCTCTTTGAAAGGAAGATTAAAATCTTGAGATCTGATAATGGAGGTGAGTACACCTCAAATGAGTTCAAATACTTTTGCAGAGAAGCATGAATTAAGAGGGAGCTAACAACTCTATACAACCCCCATCAGAATGGGGTTGCAGAGAGAAATAACATATCCATTGTAGAAGCAACTAAAGCAATGATCCATGCCTGGAAACCACCCATGCACTTATCGGTAGATGCAGCCAGTACAACCGTGTATGTCTAGAATAGAAGTCCTTACAAGATATTGGGGAACAAGACACCTGAAGAGGTGCTCATTGTAAAGAAACCAGAAGTCAACCACTTGAGGATATTTGGTTGTCCAGTGTATATACATGTTCCAAAGGGAAAGAAAATGAATTTGGAGCCTTCAGGAAAGAAGGGAACCTTCGTTGGATACAATGAGACTTCAAAGGCTTACATAATATACATCCCCGGATAGAGATAGATTGAGATCAACTCAGATGTGACATTTGATGAAAATGAAGCCTTCATAAGATCAAGGGAGTCTCACATGGATGAGGACCAAGAGGAGTAGGAGGCTCCAAGGGATGCAGTCATGGTTGACTCTATTCCATAGGAACCCATTTCAGAAGTTCAAAATGCGATGATAGAGTCAGTAAGGCCTGTAGATCCACCCAGAGAAGATGTAGTCACCAAGAAGAGACCAGCCTGGACCTGGAACATTTTGTAGGAAGTTGAAGGACATGCAACTCCCAAAGGCTCTTTCAGAGAGAACAAGAGACCACACAAGGTTTACAACTATGTGGTGTTGATGAGTGAACTTATTGATTCATAACCTTCCACCTTTGAAGAAGTTGTTAAGCAACAAGTATGGAAGGATGCCATGATGGAAGAGTACCAGTACATCATGAAGAATGATGTGTGGGAAGTGGTTCTGAGACCATAAGGGAAGTCGGTAGTAACTTCCAAGTGGATCTACAAGATCAAGCATACTGAAGATGGCAGCATAGAGAAGTACAAAGCGAGATTTGTGGCTAGAGGGTTCTCCCAAAAAGAGGGAGAAGAATATGATGAGACGTTTGCTCCAGTAGCAAAGTACACTTCCATCAGATCGATTATTACAATTTCTTCCATGATGGGATGGAAAATTACACCAGATGGATGTCAAGATTGCTTTCTTGAATGGTGTAATTGAGGAAGAAGGGTACATAGAGAAACCACAAGGGTTTGTGATTCAAGGGAAGGAGTCTCATGTGTGCAAACTGAAGAAGTCTTTGTATGGACTAAAGAAGGCACCCAAGGCATGATATTCTAAAATATATAGTTATCTGATGAGCTTGAGGTTTACCAAGAGTGATGAAGATCCAAACCTTTACTACAAGGTTGAAGATTGTGCCCATTGATTTTGGTCCTATGTGTGGATGATCTGTTTCTTACAGGTGATGAAAATATCATAGTTGGGAGCAAGAGGGAGCTCACTTAATATTTTGAGATGAAGGATCTAGGTCTGCTACATTATTTCTTGGGATTGGAGGTGTGGTAGAGGCCAGATGATATTTTCCTTAGATAAGGAAAATATATTTTTGAGATCCTGCAGAGATTCGGGATGATGGAATGCAAGTCCATGGCCACATCTATGATGACAAATATGAAGCTCTTGAGTGATTCATCTTCAGATTTGGTGGATCCCACGATGTACAGACAGTTGATCGAATCATTTATGTACCTAGTTAACACCAGGCTGGACATATGTTTTGCAGTGAACACTTTGAGTTAGTACATGGTTAAACCTAGACATGTACATTGAATAGCAAAAAAAACATGTGTTGAGGTACCTACATGGTACAATTAGATATGGATTGAGATATGTCTCAGATGGAGATGTGAAGTTGTAGGGTTATATAGACTTTGATTGGGCAGGGAGTGCAACAGACCGAAAAAACACATTTGGATGTTGCTTCAGTTTGGGATCAAGCACGATCTCATGGCTAAGAAGGAAGCATACATCAGTGGCACTCATTACAATAGAGGTAGAGTATATTGTAGCCAATGTTGCAAGACATGGCCATGTGGATTCAAAAGTTGCTTGCAGGGTTATTTGATCTAGAGTTGGAGCCAACTTTGATACATTGTGATAATCAAAGTTGCATGAAGCTTTCAGAGAATCATGTCTTTCATGACAAGTCAAATCATATAGAGATCAAATACCACTATGTCCGAGACATGGTGCAGAGAGGAGCTATGGAGCTCTGGTACATATCCACAGATGAGCATATAACAAACATTCTCACCAAACCTTTTTCTAGAGTGAAGTATGAGTACTTCAAAGACAAGCTTGGTGTGATGCAGAATGTCCACCCTTGTTGAGAGGGAGGTGTGGTGTTTCTCCTCCAGTCGGCTAACCCCTTTGGCTAAGGGTTTCTCAGATTAGTCACGTGAGGTGACTGAGGGAGTACTGCACAGTCAGGTACAAGTCTTGCTTATGCCATGTGAGGTGGCTAGGTGTGAATAAGACTTGTAGCATGGTATTGTACCATGGCGTAGCCCTGGGGATATGGTCATAGTATTGCCAAGTGGATGGGTGTGAATAAGACTATTGGGAGAGGAGAAACATCACAACATAGTCGTGAGGACTATGGAAGTGGTTGTGTACCACTTGACAACATGCTAGTAGCTATGTGCTACTATTTGATTGCTACATAGTCATGAGACTATGGTAGTGGTTATGTACCACTGGAAAACATGCTAGTAGTTGTGTGCTACTAGTTGATTGCTACTTTGTCGTGAGACTATGGCAGTGGTTGTGTACCATTGGACATCATGTTAGTAGTTGTGTGATACTAGTTGATTGCTACGTAGTCGTGAGACTATGGCAGTGGCTGTGTACCACCAGAAAACATGATAGTAGTTGTGTGCTACTAGTTGATTGCTACTTAGTCATGAGACTATGACAATAGTTGTGTACTACTATGACAATAGTTGTGTACTACTATGACAATAGTTGTGTACTACTATGGAAGTATTTGTGTACTACTATGGATGTAGTTGTGTACTACTATGACAGTAGTTGTGTACTACAATGACAACAATTGTGTACGGTTGATAACATTGTAGTAGATGTGGGCTACTAGTTGATTGCTATGAAGTCTTGGAGACCACTAGACTGCTTGGAAGTAGATGTGTGCTACCGGTTGATTGCAACATAGTCACAGAGATTGTGGTGGATGATATGAGCTACCGATGACATGGTGGTATTTGTGTGTTGCCAGCTGATTGTAGAGTAGTCAGTGGAATAATGGGTGGAGACATTATGGAAAGATACCTCCCTAGATAAGAGGGAGTGTTGATGTTTTGGTAGTCGTGGGAGGTATTTTCCTCCTAGACAACCTTTCTTAGAAGAGAATAATATTCTAGAAGTCCAAGGAAGACCATTGAACAGTGGAAAAACACCTCGAAAGAGAATTTGGCCCATAGAAAAAGAATAAAGTGAAATTAGAATCTCTAGAGAAGAAGTCGGCCCAGCTAAAGTGTCTTGAAGACTATAAATAGAGAATATGTCTTGCTCATTTGGACACACTCACTCACTCTCTCACTCAAGAAGGAAGCATAATTATGAGGAAAGGAAGAAGACACAATACTGCGACATCTGAGGTTCTTAGTTATTCTTGGTGGTGGTTTTCTCTTGTGCACTATCTCTGGGAAGAGGTGCGCTACTCGTATATGGTGTTGCTGCTATAATCGTCTGGTCTTGTAGATCTATATTGTGCGCTATCCTAGTGCCATGGTTTCTTCATTATCTATTTTCTCTTAAGATCTGGTTCATGTTTGGATTATTTTGGACAAAATCTATCTAAGAAATGTTTGTTAGGTTTTTCCCCCATTTGGGGTTTTTCCAGGATAAACTCTTGTATTCTCTTGTTCTTGTTTGTGCTGCTCATATTTCAGTACATGATATAATTTTTAAATTAAAATAATATCTAAGAACACTGGTAACTTTATTGCTCTGAAAATTAAGAAAATCTAACACTACTAAGGGTTTTATGGCAAACATGATTGCTATAAATAGACATTGAATGTCATTGTCTACTAAATCTTAGTAACTTGTAAATGGCATCTTTTCACCAAAGTTTCATTTTTTTTCTAAATAACCCTATCTCATTGAAGATGGTATAGTTCAAATAATGTGTTGAAAGATCTAATGCAGAATGGCTCTAATTTACTTGTGTTTTTTTCTTTTTCTAACTAGTGTCTTTGTTGACTATTTCAATTAATAGTGCATGGGATGTCTTTGGTTTGTAGTTGTTATCAATGTGATTTTATGGCCATATCTATAATGTAATATATAGGTTGGGATTTTTGTTAACATTGCGTGTGTGCAAAATTGTCTTTAGGGTGCATCTCTATTAAAATTTGTTCTTTAGGAAATCTATAATATCAATTTTACAAGAAGTTGTGGTTTCAAATGTGCTTTCATTGATTCTTCATCATCCTTGTGCACAACCTGCCACCCTCTTTTGATATCCTTTTCCATGTTGAACATTTACTTAGTTTATGTAATAATCTTGGCATACCCTTTGAAATTCATCAATTTTGATGCCCTCCCAAAACCACTACCCTTCTTCTACACATTGGTATAGATCCTATTATAATTTTGTTCTATGTAAGTAAAAATAAGTTTTGTATTAATATATAAGAGTAAGATTAAAAAGAGTTTTTGCATAATCTTCCATTGGGCCTAATACACCTCAATTAACCCTTCTCCTAGAGTTTATCTAGTAGTTAAATTGTTTTCTTTCATGAAAATTCAATTTTGACACAGTGCATCAAAGATAACTATGAAAAAATGAAATACATATAATCTATATTCCAGGCTAGGTTTCCAATGCATAGACCATTTTCAAAAGACAAAAAAATCTTGTTTAGGCTTGTACTATATACAATGTGAAGATACCAATGAATCCTAAAAATATCTTTCCTTGTACATTTATACACTACCTTTTTCTTATCGGATTTACTACACTTTAAACAAGTGTTGCATGGCAGCGTAGTCCCTGCTGGGTTGGAATGGGAATAAGTGCACACGTATGAGGGAATAAGTAGTGGAGGCAAATGGAAACTACAACAGACACATGACAAGCAACATGAAGTACACGTGGTATCCATGCAGAAAATGACACGTGGCTCCTAGAGTAATTCTGGCATTGAAACCATTTAGTTTTTGAAAGTATTTTCATTCTAATTATACTGTGTTTTGCATAATCCATATTTATTTTATTTTCTTAATAAGATTCTATAATTTTTCCTATTACCAGCAGTACAATAGACAGATACGAAAGAGCTAAGATATCCCCATCACGTGTAACTTGATATATTGTTGGAGTCTGACTTTCCATGTTTGAAATTTTCGTTCCTACCTTGTATGTTTTATCTCTTTAATGTATTTATGAAATTCATTCATAATGATCTCTATATACTTCCAACTAGCTTTCATCCCAATATTTAGAGTTAAGTACAATTTTCATAGTCACTTCTTTAAATTTTCCCATTAACAAAGTATGCAACATCCATTTATGCAATCTGTTAGGACTGAAAAGACAACCTAACGAGGATGTCAATCCTACTACATTTTTATAGATGTGGTACTCCTCTTTAATTTTTTCCTGGGGAGTGTATATTTCAAATGTGGGACTTAGAGAATTTCCGTCCTAATGACTTAAATCCATACAAAATGATAGAAATTGTTTTTTGTTTTGTTTTTTGAAATAAAGGTTTCTGGAAAATAGGATCAGGAATCACACACACTAAACATTCAAATTAAATAAACACAATTTCCTGACATCCAGCATAGTTCAAGATAAAAATTTCTGAGCACACAAAAATAAAAGAAGATGACCAACATGCATAAAGAGAACTAATTTTTCATTCTGAAAACAAGGTTACGCGACGTCGTCAAGATTGTTCCCGAAGTAGTTTTCTTTGAAATTTATCAAAAAATAATAATGTCTATTACATATTCCTAGAAATTTAAATGTGTTTTTCATATAAACTAGGATTGGGGCTCCCACAAGCCATAAAAGAAATAAGTACAAGAAATAAGACTGTAGAAAGAAGAAGTGGGTGACGGTAGAGAGAAAGACCTGAAAAGAAGAAATTGGAAGTTATCAGTCTTTGGTTAGACATTTCTATTTAAAGAGGTGGAATAACTGGATTGATAAACAAAGAAGGATGTGATCAGTATAGACTTACTGTGATGGTATCTATCTCCCCCTTTGTTATTTTCTTGCTGATGCCTTTTTATTGCTCTCATCGATGGCTACTGGAATCGTGCCAACTACTTGTTTCCCTTCATCAATGAGCTTGTCGATTGCCCTTTGGATCCATTCTTCAATGTAGCTTCTCATGGGGACCATGTTGATCTCATCTCGAATTTTTATGTTGAAAATATCCTTTTGTAATTCCCTTAGATCGATAGAAAGATTACACAAAGCTTGATCAATATCTTCATTCTGTACCGAATAGTCAACTAGCCAATTGTCCACATCATCTTCACCATATTCAAGGATGATGTAAAACTTTTCTAAAGACAACCCGTTAAAAATATCAACTTGTTCATTGAAGGCTTGCTTGGTTAAGGACAAGGAGTTGACGATTAAGTTGGGGTCTTGGACCTCGTTGGTACTTCTAGCTAAGTTTATTTCGGTCAGCTTTCTGAATAATTCTTCTTTCTTTGATATGGCTTGTTCACATGATTGGACAATGAGATGTAGGTTCTTAACTTTCTCTTTCTAGCATGCATTTAATTGTTTGATCCGATTTGGGGAGGGGATATATTCTTGTCTTCTTCTCATATCTTTCATGTTGCCGACATGGATGACAAAAGGGAGGATCGTCTCTAGATAGAAACGTTCTTCATTTTTTAAATCTGCTTGCAAATTTTCGTGCAAAGAAAGTTCCCTCGTTCCAAGGGAAGATATACTTTGTGATGTTTCCCATGCCTGAGTAATTAGCTCCATTATTTTCTTGATATTCTTCTCCACATAGCCTCTACACAATGTGAGGAGGTTGGAGGATCCTTTTAACTTGGCTGCAGGGGTGGTAGGCACGATTATTTCTAAAGGACTGGCAAGCAATGGGATATGAATTAAATCTTCCTCCAATTCCTTGAGTCGGTCCTTCAGTATGGCAGTCTCCACCTCAATGCCTCCAATGGAATCATCAAGAGCATCTATGATTGCTCAGTGAAGTCGAGATATTTGGGATGGCTGCATGTTCCTAAGGTTAATCTCTGAACGAGATTTCCCTTTATTATTTCTTACATCTCTCTTTTCAATAATTTAATTTTTAGATTCGTTGTAAAAAACAACGCTCTGGAATACAAAGGATTCATCTTTGTCAAAAAATTTGGTCTCAGCTATTTCCATTAGGGGACTATGGTGGATCACGTCCCCGAGCTAATCAACGTTGCAGAATACGTTATCTAGATTAGTCTCAAGTTCCATGTCTTCACTTTCAATTTCAGGCTCTTCCGCTTGCCCTAAAACATTTTTTCTCTTCTTCCTCACGGGAAGCTTGTGAGAACTACAATTTTACCGCAAGGAGGGTTCTTATCTTCTCCTCTGTTTGAAGAATTCTGGGTTTCTTTCTTATTGGGGTGGGTCATTGGAGCGATTCTCTGGGATGTCGTACTCTTGGGAGTGGTAGCCGAGGATTGAACACTCTTCTCATCGGGGCCTTTTCCCTGTTGTTTGTACAATTCAATGGTGTTTTGTAATGTCTCTAGGTCACCAACGTCAAGAGAAGGAGTGTTGTCTTCATTGTCTCTTTCTTCGTTCAGGCGTGTCTAGATAAAAGAATTGTTAAAGCCAACTGCTAGTAAATGTTCTAAAAAAATCCCATTAGGGTCTAACCCTCTTAACATTTCAACATATCTTAGGTTCAAGTTGTTGACATGGCTTGCAAATTCGTCAATCTTGTCGACGTTCCTGAATACGAAGTCCCCGACTTTCCAAGGTAGACAGAGGAATGAACTGTTTTTTTCTCTTCTCATGGAAAAAATGCAACCAATAGTTGTATTTCCTTGCTATTTATGTAACAAACATTATGTATGTAATGTGACATGGAAAGAAAGAGGTATTTTCCTTGGAGCCAAAAATCATTATCACACTGTAATTCTCCATTTCTTCTAGTGTCCCCTTCCTGTCCAAAAACTTGGTTTCCTGGTCAGACCTGCGGGGAGCATCCTTTCCTAACAATAAATCTTTGAAAACTGAGACAAAGTCATTAAAAAATTCATAAAAACAATGGGAGGCCTTCTGCCTCCACAAGGCCTGGTCCCAAAAGGTTACTAGGTCAAATTCACTATTTACCTTCTTGGACACAGACATTTTTGGAAACGGACAACAATGCGCTATCGTGAAAACCAAGTAGGATGACATATAAATTTCTTCTCCTCTTTGAATTGTGACAATTGGGAACATATTTCAATGGAAATTAGATCTCCCAATAAAAAATGGCTTGTTCCTTGACTGTGAAATACAAAATATAAAGAATCATGCAGGAAATACTTGTTGTGGATTCCTGTCCCTTTATTCTTGTAAACTATCAGGAAATTTCCTAGAATGGATTTCTAAATGAACTAACCTGCAACCTTGTGATATATTCAGGAACTGTCGTCGGGTCTTCCAGGAACTCAGGCAAGAGGTCCAACTCGTTATCATGCTTTTTTAGGAACTGCTTGCAGTCTTCTCCTTTGAAGGTCAATTTTGGCTCCTACAATCTTAATGTCTTGTGAAATACATGAGGTGACAAAGAAATAGTGCAGTGGTCCCATAGTGAAATAATTATTTGGCTTGAAATATATCTCTCGACGCACCAAGGGACCACCTCCTTACAATCAAAAACTTCAGGGACACATCCTGCATGAGCAATTCAAGAGGTCCAAATTAATTTGTTCTGGGCGGAAGGGGATGAGTAGTAAGAGTATGCCTTGGACCACTGGAAGTTCTGGTCCTCACACCTGAAGATGTTCACTATATCTCCACAAAATTGTTGTCGAGTTGCTGCCATAAGTTTACGAGAATGCCCATTTTCTCCAAATGATGTTTGAAATGAACAGTTGGAGGGGATAATATAACCCTCTGCAAATCTTGGTCCAATGCCTGTAAATGAGATATTTCTACGGTTGTTTCATGATGAGTTGTTAGCATTAAATCTTAGTAATTGCATACTTAGAAGTGCGAAGGTGGCGGGTACGATGAAGAGAAATTAGGGATTGGAGATTTTGTGAACCCGCCAAAATGAACACTCGAAAGGGATAATATAGCCCTCCACAAATCTTGGTTTAATGTGTATTAATGGGATATCTCCTCGAGCCTTTTGTTCATTAACGAAAATCTTTACGGTTCATGCATGATGAGTTGTTAGAATTAAAGCTTACTCATTGCATATTTAGAAACAAGCGCGAAGGTGGCGGGGATGGGGAAGAGCAATTAATGAATGGATAAGTATGGAAAGTGGTTGACCGAGCTTCAAAATAGGGTTACAAGGGATACTCAGGAGAGGTGAGGTCCTGATGGTCAAATTGTATGTCTAGGAAGTTTTGAGTGCAAAACGTGTAAAACGGAAGAGGGCATGATGGGGCAGTCCAATGGTTAGTTTATATATCGCAAAACTTCGGGTGATGTTTTTAGGTTGCAAAACAATGGAGGAAAAATCTTGAGCCCACATGTATGGGAACCCGCAATCGAAAAAGTGGCTAAGTATGGAATAGGGAAACGGTTGGTGGGACTCATTTTCGCTAATATATTGAAATTTGTAATAGATATCCCATTACCTGGCAAGATCTTTTCTGCATGTTTTTGGACAAGTTTTGTAGGGATAGTAAGTGTGACTATCTCCTCGATCCTTTTTCTCATTAATGACGATCTTTAGAGTTGTTGCATGATGAGATGTTAGCATTAAACCTCAGTTATTTCATACTTGGAAAGAAGTGTGAAGGTGGCGGGCATAAGAAACAATGATTAGGAATTAGAGATTTCGTGAACCCGCCAACCCGATGATCCGCGAAAGA
>CBVK0101373473.1:0-12165 GCA_900067695.1 Picea abies | reverse complement strand
GCCAACTATGGAAAGCGGTCAGACGGGCTTCAAAATAGGGTGACAAGGGATCCCCAGGAGATGTGAGGCCCTGACGGTCAAATTGTATGTCTCAAAAATTTTGAGTGAAAAATGTGTAACATAGAAGAGGGGATGATTTGGGAGTTTGACAGTCAATTTGTATCACGAAAGTCCGAGTGTTGTTTGTAGGTCACGGAACAATGAAAGTGCAATCTAGAGCCCGCCTGCCCAGGAATTCGTGATCGAAAAAGTGACTAGGTATGGAATGGGGAAGCAGTTGGTCGGAGTCGTGATATAAAAGCATGAGTGCGAATGTGAACCCGTGAGTCTACCAACTCACGCAGTTAGACATTTTCGTAAAAAATGACTAAGTAACCAAAAAGGGAAAGTAGAAGGGAAAAAGAAAGGGGGATTTGGTCAAGTATAGAAGAGGGAAAAGAAGGGGATAAAATGGGAGTCTGATAGTCATTTTGTATATCGCAGAAGTCCAAGTGTTGTTTGTAGGTCACGAAATAATGGAAGTGAAATCTAGAGCCTGCCTGCCCAGGAATCTGCGATCAAAAAAGTGGCTAGGTATGGAATGGGGAAGCGGTCGGTCGGCGTCGTGATATAAAAGCATGAGTGAAAATGTGAACCCATGAATCCGCCAACCCGTGCAGTTAGACATTTTCGGAAAAACAACTAAGTAGCCAGAAAGAGAAAGTAGAGGGGGAAAAGAAAGGGGAATTTGGTCAAGTATAGAAGAGGGACAAGAAGGGGATAAAAGAGAGTGGGAAAATAGAAAAGCAGAGGGAAATTTTTGTAAGTGGGAATTGGTCTCAAACAAGCCCCATTGTTGCAAAATCATCATTTTCTAGTCCAATATTTTATCCACTTACTCGTTTTCTATTGTGCTTCTATCATTAAAAAGGGCGTGAGAAAATGTTTTGTTGAAGATTTGTTTTTATTGCAACTTGTGGGAGTAATTGTGTTCTTGATACATTGTTTAATGCCTTGAAATATTATTTTAAGTATTAAACTTCCTGCATGATGAGTTGTTAGCATTAAAGCTTAATAATTGCATATCTAGAAATAAACGTATTGTACTGTAAACTTGACCATAAGTATAACAACGACGAAATTGAATTTTAATATTATGGTTGATTTCATGGCCCCATTTGACTTCAGCTAGCATATATCATTTTTTTTTAAAAATATTTGCGAAGAAGAAATTTGGTAATTTCATTAATAAAGAAAAAGTGCTCAAATAGAGGCCAAGGGATAGAAAACCAATAAAATGTTTCCTTTTGGAGTACATGAATCAAGGAAGCGAGAGGGAAATAAGAGATCATTCACATAGCAAGGTTGATATGAGAACGAAACTTCTTGGGCGAGGCCCCAACTCCCGCATCGTGAATTGGTGTTTCTATGTTCTATCTGCATTACAAATGGAATTGAATGTTGGTTTGAAACTGTGTGAAATTCATTTATGTTTCCATAGAAGCCTCATTTGATTGAAACAATGCATTTTCATATAATTGTTCAATGCTCCATAGATCAAATTACTTGATTCAATACAATATTTAAGAATTACGAGACTATCGAGCCATTCAAACAAGAAGAGGTGTTAAATCCAGCAAAGAAGCACCAACCAAGATTCCAAGGCAATTTTTTAATAGTAAATCTATAAAAAAAAAGTGGGTAATATATATTTATCCATAGATATTGGATTGAGTTCTTTGAACGGAAGAATTGAACATATTTGTCATAAATACAGGTAGAAGAGTTACAAAAAAAAAGCATGCATACAATTTTGTGTTTTTCATCTAGTGCGACAACATGTAGGAGCCATTGACAAGCTCTTGAACATGCATACAAAACTGATTATCATATTTTTTTAGGAACTCCTTGCAGTCTTCCCCTGTGAAGGTCGATGTTGGCTGCGACAATCTCAACATCTTACAGAATACCAGAGGTGACAAAGAAACATGATAGTGGTTCCTCAATGGAATAATTCTTTGGCTTGAAACAGGTCAACAACACTCCTACTCCTGATGCTAGCGACCTAGAGACATTGCAAAACACCACTGAATTGTACAAACAATAGGGAAAAGGCCTCGGTGAGAAGAGTGTCCAATCCTCGGCTACCACTACCAAGAGTATGATATCCTAGAGCATCGCTCCAACGACCCACCCTAGTAAGAAAGCAACCCAGAATTATTCAGACACAGAAGGAGATAAGAACCCTATTCACGGTAAAATTGATAGTTCTGACAAGCTTCCCATGAGGAAGAAGAAAAAAAAATGTTGTAGGGCAAGCGGAAGAGCCCAGAACTGAAAGTGAGGACACACCAAGAGACCACCTCCTTACAGTGAAATACTTCAAGGACACAGCCTGCATGAGCAATTTCAGAGGTCCAAATTACTTTGTTCTGGGTGGAAGGGGACCAAGAGACCACCTCCTTATAGGCAAATACTTTAGGGACACAGCCTGCATGAGCAATTCCAGAGGTCCAAATTACTTCATTCTGGGTAGAAGGGGATGAGTAGTAGGAATATGCCTTGCACCACTGGGAGTTCTAGTCCTCACCCCCTAAGATGTTAATTGTATATATAGAGAATAGGAGAGTGGTCCTATAATTGAATAATTCTTTGGCTTGAAATATATCTCTTGACGCACCAAGAGACCATTTCCTTACAGACAAAGACATCAGGAACATAGCCTGCACCAGGGACAAATCCAAAACCTTAAAAATGAAAGGAAGGATACATCTTTGAGGGCAAGGACTTCCATCCGAGTTGAGAGACTCAAACTCTCGATCTGTAAAGCGGCTATTGAGTTCAACGTCAGTTTCTTTTCTGAAACCCCTTCATTTGGTCTTGTAAGGGCCACCATCGCGGAGCCGGGAACTACCCCCCGTTATGGTGGATTTCAATTTGGGCGCAGGAGTGGGAACAACATCCGCATTGAAATCATCCATTGCCATATCATCGTCCATCAAATCATCTTCTTTTGGCTCGAAATCGACTGCATCAACCTCTGCGTCGGCCATCAATGCAGGGGAGGTTTGTTTGAGCAGGGGGGTTGCCTTGGAATTATTTGGCTTGAAATATATCTCTTAGCGCACCAAGGGACGATCTCCTTCTTTGCTTCTAGGTGGAAGGAGATGAGTAGTAAGAATATGCCCCGGACCACTGGAAGTTCTGGTCATCATGCCCAAAGGTGTTTATTGTATCTGGATAGAACTTTTGTTGAACTGCTGCCATAAGTTAACGAGAATGTTTGTTTTCTCCAGATGATGTTTAAAATGAACATTTGGAAGGGATAATATAACCCTTTGAAAATCTTGGTTTAATGCGTATCAATGGGAGACCTCCTCAAGCCTTTTGTTGATTAATGACAATTTCTACAGTTCCTGCATAGTGAGTTGTTACCATTAAATCTTATTAATTGCATACTTAGAAAAAAGTGTGAAGGTGGTAGTGACGATGAAGAGCGATTAAGGATTGGAGATGTCATGAAGCCGCCAACTGGACGACGTGCGAAAGAGATTCCATGATGCTTGAAATGAAAACTCAGAAGGGATAATACAACCCTCTGCAAATCTTGGTTTAATTCGTATTAATGGCAGATCTCCTCCATCCTTTTGGACATTAATGACAATCTTAACGGTTCCTGCATGATGAGCTATTAGCATTAAAGATTAATAATTGCATATATAGAAAGATGTGTGAAGGTGGCGAGGATGGTGAAGAGCGATTAAGAATTGGACATTTTTTGAACCTGCCAACCCATGAAAGAGATTCCAATAAATGGCCAAGTATGGAAAGCGATCGATCGGGCTTCAAAAAAGGGTCACAAGTTATACTCGGGAGATGTGAGGGCTTGATGGTCAAATTGTATGTCTCTGAAATTTTGACTGCAAAATGTGTAACACAAAACAAGGCATGATGACAGACTTCGATGGTCAATTTGTATATTGTGGAACTCTGGGTGTTGTTTGTAGGTTGCAGAACAATGGAAGCGCAATGTTGAGAAAGCCTACCCAGGAACCGGCGATGGAAATAATGGCCAAGTATGGAATGGGGAAGCGGTCAGTCAGACTCATGATATAAAAGCATGAGACATATTCGGAAAAACAACTAAGTAACTAGAAAGGGAAAGTAAAGGAGAAAAATAAAGGGGAATTTGGTTGTCAATTTTTATATCGGGGAAGTTCAAGTATTGTTTGTAGGGGGCGAAACAATGGAAGTGCAATGTTGATCCCGCCTAGTGGGGAACCCGTGATCGAAAAAGTTGTTGAGTATGGGACATGGAAGCGGTCGATCGTACTCATGATATAAAATCATCAATGGAAATATGAACGCATGAATCCGCCAACACGCGCACTTAGACATTTTCCAAAAAACAACTAAGTAACCAGAAAGGGAAAGTAGAGGGAAAAAAGAAAGGGGAGGGAAATTTTCAGAAGAGAGAATTGGTCTTAACAAAGCTCCATTGATGGTATTAATAGTAACTATGAAGTGCATTAGACATGTGAACAGGCTCTTCAATCAAGGAATAGAGAAAGTGAGTCATGGTTATACTTTCCAGGATGTGTTTGCATAAGAGAAGCATCGAAAAGATACATAAAAATCAATTTTGGGATGTTCAAGTAAAATTATCGTACTATAAACTTCACCGTAAGTATAACAACGACGAATTTGAATTCTAATTTTTTTTGGTTGATATCGTAGTTCCATTGGACTTCAAATAGCATATATCGTTTTTTTTCAAAATATTTTCGAAGATGAATTTTGGTAATTTCATCGATCAAGTAAAAGTGATAAAATGAACTACATATTACATTTTCTTCACAGAGCTTACATTAAAAGGAAAAGAAAGTCTTGTATATTCTTTAAGATCATAGAAAAACCACTAAGATCATGAATGTATCATCCAACCATAATTCAAAAACCAAGCCCATGAGAACCTTGAACTACAACACGAAATCACATGAACAAAAGTCTACCAAACACAAGACAGGACTAAATCAACGGAGATTGGGCATTGTATCCCATCTATAATGAAATCCCCAAATGGGAACCAATAAATTTGTCGATTACTATATTACCATGAACCAAGATCACTATGAAAATTTTCTTCTGATAGCACTATGAACCAAGATCACGTTGACCTAACAATGTTCTAACATTACTAGTTCTGAAAAAGAGTTTCAACATTTAACTTAATGGAGTTTGAACAATGCCAAATTTGCAATATTATTGAAAATTCCCGATGGTTCCGTTCAAAGGAGCAAACCATTTTGACAGCTCAAAGGATGGACCTGATTTATTCACAGTTGGATACTTTGTATGAGGTTTTTCCTCATGATTCTCATTCCTGGACTGAACAATATTATGTAGTTCCAGTTCAATTTGGCATGGCACTGAAAAACTCTATTCATATCCTCATTGGGTAGCATGGACAGATACATATGAGATTTTTTCGTTTCCTGTCAATGCTTGATATGGATTTTTTTTTTGGTTCAGTCGATATGCAGTATGGCATTGTCCTCATTTAATGTAAATTTTCTATGGATGCGAAAGCTGTGTAACATGTAGACATTGTTTTCCTTTTTTTGTAGGTATACTTCATATGGAAATTTTGTTAACCCAGGAAGCACATCTTGTAACAAACATTGTCTAATTGTACAATGTACAATTGTGTTGCTGAGGGTTCAGATGGCAACATTGAGGCAATGTCTATATATGTAAGGTTATTTTTTACTGCATCGCAGGCAATAAATTGTGCCATCATTTATGAAAGCAAAGGCAAAAGAAGGAGAGTTGCATTTGGCACATACAGGCTCGAAGGGGGTCGAGTACACATTCACTGCAACCAAAACACCCTAAACCTATGCACTTGAGCATAGTAGTTAATATATTGAACAATATAATATACAACTGTACAACAAAAAAGCTGCAGGAAATTGATCAAGGCAATTTTTATGAACAAAGTGTGGATGGAATTGTAGATGTATATGCACAACAGTTGTCGAGCTAGTTAGTTTCTTGAGATCCTGTACTATGTTTGTTCACAATTCTGTTACAGATGTTTCTTGGATTGTGCGAAAGATACTTTCTTTAACATCTCTTTTCTTTGTTAGATTTTTGAAGAGCATAAGTGGAAATTTCCCTTTATGCAATTGTTGTTCCATTGAGGAAAACAAATTTGAATAGGTGTCGAACAATTGCGGCTACAACATGGAACAGTGTAATAGTTATGTAACATAACTGAGATATATGAACATGTGCAAGTAAAGGACAAAATTGGATATGGAGAATGATACCATTTCCTTGTCGTTGTCTAACTCTCCATCTTTTATATGGAGAATGTGTTGCGAGCCATCTTTTTTCACGAGTGTGACATCTGCACCAATGGTTTTGATTGGGTAAGTGTCATTGCTCTGTGAAAGTTGGATAATTGTTGTGTCCGGTATGAAACGATATTCCAAACAAATCACAAGAATTTTTTCCACAATACTTGTTTCATTGAGAGATATAATCCGATCACAATCACCACGGTCATATACTATTTTCAGCAATATATTAAAATCTGTAATGGATATCCCATTACTTGGAAATATGTTTTCTGCAAGTTTTTGGACAAGTTTTGTAGGGATAGTTAGTGTGATTGTCATCATGGCTTCGTTGTCTGTCATGTCAACATGCACAATGCATCTAGTTTTGTTTACCTTGTCTAAGTATGTGCTATACATGACCATTATGTCCCCGAAGAACACTTGTCTAGTTCGGCGGATGTTCAAGCCTTCTATCGATAGTATATTGGGTGTTATAAGTTTAGACTTGGTGACATTTTTTGAACAGAAAAATTAATGTGAATGGCAGTTTGCATCATTTTTTTGTTTTCTTTTTTTTTGGCATAAATGTACAAGTATACACACAACTTGGATGAAGTATGCAAGTCAGAGTTTTGCAAACATACCTCTTAGTCTGTGAAGCTTGTACTATGTTGGGCATTTCACTTGCGCTTGTCGATCCTTCTTGTGAACTGAAAAGCATGTGTTGCAGATGACATCAACATATTTATCATGGAATAGATGAATAAATAACTTAGGATATTTTTTTGGTAAACATAGCAAGAGCACAATGTATGAATCTTTACCTTTGGCCTTGTCATTCTATTGATGTTTGCAATGATTGACTACTCATGCCCATGTCATGCATCCAACTTTTTATGATGCAAGCATGTGTACATGAACATCAGAACGACTAAATAAGAATATGCATTGTATATTGTTCATAATTGTTCTGAATGTCACATACATGCTGGAAGGAGATGGAATATGAAATAGGGTGTCAAGGGATACTCAGGAAACATAAGGACCTGACAGTCAAATTGTATGCCTCGAAAATTTTGAGTGCAAAAAAGTGTAACACAGAACAGGGAATGATGGGGGAGTCCGGTAGCTAATTTGTATATTGCGGAACCCCGAAAGTTATTTGCAAGTCACGAAAGAATAGAAGCGCAATCTTGAGCCCGCCATCCTAGGATTCCGGTTGTCAATTTGTATATTGCGGAACTTTGGGTGTTGTTTGGAGGACACAGAACAATAGAAGCACAATTTTGAGCCCGCCATCTCAGGAACCCATGATAAAAAAAGTGGCTAATTTTGGAATGAGGAAGTCGTCGGTTGGACTAGTGATACAGAAGCATGAGTATAAATGTGAACCCGTGAGTCCACCAACCCGCGCACCTAGAAAGTTTTGGAAAAATGACTAAATAAACCAACCAAAAAGGGAAAGTAGAGGGGAAAAAGAAAGGGGAATTTGATTAAGTATAGAAGAGGGAAAAAAAAAAGGATAATAGAGAGTGGGAAAATAGAAAAGGGGAGGGAAATTTTCGGAAGCGAGAATTCTCAACAAAGGTCCATTGTTGCCAAATCATCATTTTCTAGTCCAATATTTTATCCACCTACTTGTTTTGTGTGTTTGATTTAATATCACAATTGGTATACCTTTTCGAAGATTGTACTTTAGCTTCCTCTGCTGCGGCATATAAGATTCCAACCTCTTGTTCAACTAATCTGTTTCTTTCAATGTAGCAATGCAGAAAATACAACGGACATGAAGGTAAGTTGGTATGTAGAAAGACATGTAAAAAATAAATACAGTTCTATTTATTTCAATGTAGTAGCACAAAAAATACAATTGACATGAAGATAAGTTATTATGTAGGAAGATACGTAGTATCTACATACAATAAATTAGGTGCAAAGCAATAGAACAAACATACAGAAAATAAATGAAATACAAACAATGGAATATGAAATAATAGTAGAAGCATGCACCTTTGTATCTCCTCTTCTACAATTGTGGTTAAGATTCCTTCGTCTTCTCCAGTTATTTTTTTTGTTTCATTGTGGGAACACACAAGATACAATGAACATGAATGTAAGCTGGTATGTAAGGGAAAACAAATAATATGTACATACAGTAAATGAGAATCAAAGGAATAGAATAAAAGATAGAGTTAGAAGCATGAACCTTTATTTTTCTTGATCCATGGTTGTGGTTACATAAAAAATTTCCTGGACAAAATATATTACAAGACAGAAAATATTAAGAAGTTGGATGGTCCTAGCTGAATGATTTGGTTTTGTGCAACAAAGTATCCAAATATGTTTTGAGACATGGAAATATAATTTTGTAATATGTTTGATGTACATTTCATAATTCAAGTACAAGACAAATTGTATCATGGTCAGACCAATTTGTGTATAAAATAAAGAGGTTGTATTGTGATATGGGAACATTTCACCATATATAGTCAATAAGTGTGTTTTTTACGTGTTTTATCTTAACCAAAAGAAAGCGGAGATTGTAATTGCACATGTAGTTTTCCAATTCTTTTGTTATGACACTATTTTGTAGCATGTCAACACTAAAGTCTCCTAGAATGATAATGGTTTTGTTCGGATGTAAATAGTGTAATGAATTTGAAAAAACATTCATTATGTTAGCAATGTTGCACACAGAGCGACATAGAGATTGAATATTGCAATTTGCAATCCACGGAAAACTACTCTTGTTAGCACCATCTCAACATATTTTTCTTCTACAATAACATTTTGCAAAGGCATGTAGGTATGGTTCAGAGTTTGGAGAAAAAAAAATGAGCAAAATTTAAAACCAAGAGGGAAAGATATGCCAATTTTGTGCAATTTTGTTGTTTCTTAGCCATCGTTGTACCATACCTAGCCCTTCTACACACACCTGCAATTTTCTTCTACAAGAACATCCTACAAAGGAAACAAGCTTGACATCGTATTTTTCATGCGAAAGGCACGGGTTCGATTCCAGTACAGGATAGGTAGGTACTCATTCCCGGACAAGATGGGAATATCATCGAGGGCAAGGTGTGAAGGATGAATAATTCCTTATTCAATTGAGGTGTTAGATTTACACTTCGTCACACACGAAAAAGGATCGAGATTTGTATTGTTAGAAAAAATGACAGTCGGAGTTGTGCAGACGACATTGGCTTGCACATGGTGCAAAGCCTGAGGAAAAAATTGGAGGAAAATTTAAGAGTAGGAGAAAAAGATATGCCAACCTCTATGGAAAGTCTGCAGGATAAGAATGATGAATAAATACTTAAACATTCTTACTTGCAAAATGCAAACAACGAATACAAATGAAAGTATGGTATTGAAACTTACTCATCAATGATGAACGACAGAACCACAGGCCCAATTGTGAGTGTAGGACTTGAACCCTGCAAAGTGAAAAAAACATCTCCAACTGTCGATGCAGGACCACAACCTTGCAAACTTGAAGCAAACAAAAGCAAGAAGCAAGCAACTAACCCATGAGAAAGCATGAACAGGTCCAACTGCAGGTGCAGGACCTCAACCCTGCAAAATTGAACCAAACAACAAGAAGCAACAATCAACGAACCAATGGACAAGCAACAACCAATGAACCAGTAAAGAATATATGTATCTTCAATGATGACTAAATTGCATTCCAAGCATAGAAGAAATATGAAACATATGATGACCATGCGAGTGGAAATACTTAAACATTCTTACTTGCAAATTGTAAACAGTAAACAACAAAGAACAAATACGAATGAAACTATGGTATCAAAACTTACTCGTCAATGATGAACGACATAATCGCAGGTCCAATTGTGGGTGCAGGACTTGAACCCTGCAAAGTGAAAAAACAACTCCAACTGCGGGTGCAGGACTTGAACCCTGCAAAGTGAAAAAACAACTCCAACTGCGGGTGCAGGACTCCAACCTTGCAAAGTTGAAGCAAACAAAAGCAAGCAGCAAGCACCAATAGGTCCAACTGCAGGTGCAGGACCTCAACCTTGCAAAGTTGAACCAAACAACAAGAAGCAAACAAGAAGCAACAACCGACGAACCAACAAACCAACGAAAAAGAAACAACCAGTGAACTAGTAAATAATATATGCATCTTCAATGATGACTAAATTGCATTCCAAGCATAGAATAAGTATGAAACATATGATTTCTATGCGAGTGGTGGTGGACAACAATATTGTCCAAATTCACTACAACATTGTATGGAAAAAATTGAGGAAAAATGTACTGTGATAGGCCTATTAAAGTAAACATTTAAGGTTGCCAGGCATGTTTAAGGGCCTCACGCTATGTAAACATTTAAGTTGTCAGGCTTGTTTAAGGGCCTCCCACTATGTAAACATCTAAGATGTCAGGCCTATTCAAGTACCTCAAAAAGAGTGTTAATGATCAAAACTTTCGGTATGTAAACATTTCAATAAAAATAGAAATAATAAAAACTTAAAAAAAGAGCATCGATGCTCAAAAATTTTGGTATGTAAACATTTCAATAAAAATGAAAAAAAATAAAAAAGAGTGTCGATGCTCAAAACTTTGGATATCTAAACATTTAAAACATTGGGAATAGTGAAGCTGGCAATAAGACTTTGAATCTATTCTCCAATGAGATAATGACATATAAGGTTTTTTTTATTATATAAAAAATAATTAGTTCTCTAGTTCGAACAATAGAGATGATGCGAAAATTTATAGTCAAAGGACATATTAATACGAAGTCAACGAATGATCGATCGCTATAGTCCCTCTATGCCTTCGGCAGGGACTAATAAAAGGTAACAAAAAAAAGACTACACAACCAACATTCTTATCTAAGTGAGCTTGCTATTTGTTGATGTTTTGGAGGCTTGGAATTTTGACTGATAAACTATTAAAAACCAACATTACTGAACTATTTCATAATAGTTTCCAAAGAAATAAAATTCTATTATATTCTGTCCACAAAATAACCAAAATAGGGAAATGGATTTTGACGTCTTTTAATTAGAAAACTTTTTTTTGATAAGAAGTTGTCATAAATTCTGACATTTTTGGCCTAACAAGTTGTCATCGGTCTCAGGTGTTCATGTGTTTTGCCCACAAATACTAGTTTCTTGAGACTTTATGGGACCTAGATGTTGCTAGTGAATCTTAGTGTAAGATGAGATATTGTGGGGCTTATTTAGTTGACAAGTTAGAAATGCTCATCCTTCTCAAATTTATATGAAATTTTGTTTGTTGTTCCTTTTTAATTGTTTTAGGAATATTGCAATAATAACTGAGTTGTTTTTTTGTAGTCCTTACTTTGTGATCCAAATCCTAACTCTCTAACAAATTCAAAGGTTTCATGAATGTTTAGTGATGATAAGTGGGAATACAACAGTTTGTGAAATTGTGAAATAGAGTTGGATAATGTATTAAGCCATTTTATTTTTTTCTTTAGAAAAGGTTTTTAATATTGTTAAGAGGAATTAGTGGACCCTATATATCAATGAAGCTTTACTTATATCAATACTATGAATCAACTCAATGGCATTCCAAGCTTAGTTTGGTATGCCTAAGGATTTGGGGTAAGTCTGTTTTTATGTGTGGGATTTTTAATATTTCTCAAAATCACAACCATACCTATTCACAGTATATATACAAGGATGATAGTTATGAACTTGAGAGTAAAGGGAAAAGTTTTTCATAGTACATGTAATCTTCCCACTTTATTTTTTTTGTTATGTATATAGTTCGTAAACTTGTTTAAAATGATGGATAATTAATGATGTCTTTGGTGATATTGATATATATTTTTTCAATTGAGTTA
>CBVK0101373471.1:0-13869 GCA_900067695.1 Picea abies | reverse complement strand
ATTGAAGGGTTACTATACCACTTGGAGAGAAGACATTTTAGGGTTTGTTCCTTCCTTCTTCTCTTGTTAGCTTGGGTAAGTGCTTAATCCATTTCTTTGTTTTCTCTCTTGGTTCCTTGGCAAGGGTTTCAAGTATTTTGTTCAAGTTATTGTTGATCTTGTTGGTGAAGGTTTTTTCCTTTATGAAACCGTTCTTTTAGGGCCTTGGTATTCATACCTGATCTTGATTAGATAAGATATTAGTATACCATATGGGTTATAATCTTAGAACCCTAATTCTCAAGATAAGAATGACCAATTCTTAGAGGGGCATACTTCTTGAACCCATAAACCCTAGTGGAAAAAGAACTTGTCTTCTCCCAACAACCAACCATAGAACCCTAAAAATCCAAAATCTTTTATTTTTTTTTTGTCCAGGAAGAAATCTAACAATGAAAATCAAAGAAAAGCATAAATTTAGATTCATTTCCAAGTCTAGTGCAAAGTTAACAGTTCACTGCATTTCCAAGACTATTTTATCAAGGGTTTGTGCTTAATTGTTTATCTCTAACCCTAACAAGGAAAAACAACCCTATAAATTCTTCTTCAAGGATTTATCTAACATTTTGTGGGTTGATTTAAGGCTTTCTCAATTCTAAAAAATACACAACAAGCAACAAAAATCAGGTTTGAAGAAACCCTGAGGCTAGGGTTTGGCGCTTAAAGGTTCATTTTACTCATACATAGCCTATATTTAATTTCTAGACTGATAATACAAGTTTATCTTACATATCTAGTGTTGGAATTGATCTCTAAAGTGATTTTAATTGCTTATATTTTACTTAAAGATTTTATTGGTGAATTCTAGTGCTAATGTTGGAAATCCTAAAGGGGATTCAACATCATCTTTTGCAAGCTCTCAGTTAGTTCATTGTTATATATATTTGGAGCTTGATTCTAACATTTGTTGGGCTGCAATTTCATAGCATATATCTTTACCTAGTGAAAACATCCAAGACATCTTTCTTTCAAGTAGATTATCTCTCTTTTGGATGGTTTTCTCTTCACTTCAA
This sequence comes from Picea abies, assembly GCA_900067695.1. Lineage (NCBI taxonomy): Eukaryota > Viridiplantae > Streptophyta > Pinopsida > Pinales > Pinaceae > Picea > Picea abies. The sequence goes on along the minus strand of CBVK0101373471.1, from coordinate 12,817 downwards.
ATTTGAAGTTTCAGCATTAATTTATCATAAAAACATATTTAGAAGTTGCGGACAGCCTTAAGCTTTTGCTTGTTCTAGCATATAATCAATTGGTAACCAAAGCACATGTTATGCCATTAATTTATGTTAGTTGATTACATTCTTTGCGCTCTAAAGTAGCTTAAAAGTGGTTTTTGCCTCTTTGAAGTTTCAATTGTTGAGTGATAGTCATTCAATTGCAAATCTCAAATTGTTTACATTGTTTATCTTCCATATCAGATTTGGAACACACGTCCACTAGATCTTAACCCTTTTTCTCAAGTAAATATATTGGTGATTTAAGTTATTGTTTCTAATTGGTTGTCTTTGAAGCATTTAATCACTTATTGGAATCCTTGTGCATCTAATTGTTATACATTTTATGGATTCTTGAAGTAAATCATAAGATTGCATGGTAATTAATTCACTAGGAGGTTTAATTAATAAAATAAGGATATCCCCCTTGGATTCTAGGAGTTCGCCTAAAGTGAAGGGGAAATTATATTGAGGTGTAGTGGTGCATTTGGCATCTTGTTGCCCCAAGTTAGCACTTGTGTTGGGAATTTTCGCATGGGTGCTAGTTCAACCAATAATAGGTGCCATTCCTTTTCTTTATCCAAAAGTAACTTCCTTCTTTTGTTTTCCAACTGGTAGAGCTCGTCCTTCTATGCATCTGTTAAGTATCCAAATCCCTCCAAAGAGAGTCTATTTTTTAAGGCTTCTTCTACTTCCTGAAGGAGTTTATCATCATTTTAACATTTTCCCTTTGACAATTGGATTGCCAGGAACTTAGCCTTTTTCAAATTTGAGTGAAATTGAATTACTATAGATTCACTTAGAGAAATATTGAAGATAACTTAGGAAATTTTCAACATTTGAATGAAATCTTCATCTTTAGGTCATTTAAGGTTTAGCTTGAATGGGTTGGGAGGATTTCCCTGTGTAGGGGCCACTTCTAGTAGAATCAGATTCCCCTTCAATTGAAACCCATTTCCAAAATATAATGGTTTCTTCCAAGAGATCTTCTGAGACTAGGAATGGATCGAGTCACTTTGCAATTCAACTCTCCCCAATTATTATGTTTTTCAAAAAGGGGGTGAGATTGGATAGCTCTATGTCCAGGAGACCAACTTGCTCCAATCTTCTAATAAGACAATTTGATAGAGATTCCACGTAGACTGCTAGCCCCCAAACATCATAGGCACTGAGAGTGAAATTTAAATCTCCACCTTGTATTACTTTCCCTTGCCTTATCCACGACCTAGAGAAGAGACGGTCCCAAAATTCCAAATGGTTCGAGTAGGGACCTTAGATGTTAAAACAATTAAGTTATTCTCCAAATTCAAATGAGTGAAGGGAGACATCCATCCCTAAATAAAAATCCCATGAATTAACACTAGTGTTATAGCTTATAACTATCCCTCTCAAAATACCTAAGGCATCCTTGAAACTAAAGTCCCATCCTTTTAGAAGCTTCCAAATATCTTGTACAATTTTGGCCTCTTATGCCATGAGCTCTTACAAAAAAATACAAAGGGGTTGTGAGTATCTATTAACCTCTTAAGGGGGGAAATTTCTTAAATGGATCGGTTATCCCTCCACAATTTAGGGTTAAGAAAATAATTTTAGAGTCGCCTTGAAGGAAAATGCTCTAAGGGCCCCGATTAAGGATTGATGTCTTTCACTTTTTAGTTCCTAATTAGCTTGTTTATGGGCTATGGAGAGGTAATATTTTCTACCTCTTTGCCTTGCCTTAGGGTTTTTCTCGTCCAGGTGTCCAAGGCCACCTTCAAACCTTCCTTTGAAAGTCCCATTTCCTTTGTTATGAGGTCTCATATTATAATTTGAGACTTCAGAGGAAGGAGATGGTTCTTTGATATTCTTCTCAGGAAGGTCTGTCAAGAGGGAAGGATAAGGGGGAGTCTTTAAATATATCGACAAGGATAATTCAAACCCATATAAGTGGATGAGAAAAGTAGGTTGAGTGTTCGAGAACCTTGAGAGACTCAAGGGAAAATGATTTTGGATATTTATGGGCCCAAGTTCTAAATATACTTCCCACGATTCAAAATGTAAATGACCATAGGAGCCAATAGGAGAATGGGGAGGAGATCAATTATTACCCAGGGTAGACGATCATTCTTTAGTTGCTTGAGGGGATTGTCCCTTAGGAGTGTCATATTGTCCAATCCCAAGTGTTTCTACTAAGTGGTTTGAAGTTGGAGGATCCTTCATCTATGTGACTTGTAGAAAGATAGTAGGGACTTTTTCTTGATTTGAGTATGCATGTTCTTTGACAAGAGGTGGGGGCGGGGGGTTTCACCCATGCCTTTATGGGGAAACATAGTTCACAATCCTAGATGAAGTGTCCATACTCATGGCACCTCGAACACTTGAATATAACTCCTTCATAGTTGAAAACCCAATGAAAAAAGGTGGGGCCTTTCCTGATGATGATAAAATCCATGAGACCTTTGGTTAAGTCAAGTCCTACAATAATTCTTTCCATCCCCATATACCCCGAGTCTCAAAATTAATTATCCACCTCATAGTATAGGCCCAAGGAATTGCCAATTTCCTTGAAGACATCCTTGGACTAGAGAATCAATGGGATTATAAGAATTCCAATCCATATGGGAGTAAAGTCTATCTGTATCGAGTGCACGTCAAAGTCTAAATTCCACATTTGAAGAAAGAGGGATTGAGAGCCTCATTTTCAACAAATTTGCAATATTTTTTCTACTTCTTCAGTAGCCTAAAAAGACTAGGCTAACCAACCTTTAACTAGAACCATATGTATTGGTATGTACCCCAATACAACACCAAAATTCTCCTTAGTCTAGTCTTCTAGAGAAGCCACTCCCATCCTTCGACTAAAAAATCTTCCAACCAAAGAATATTTCTCAAACTCCATTATTTAATTTAACTTCATGAAATCCCCTAAGAGTACATTGATTACATCATATTTATTTTTGATGCACTTCCTTCTTTTGTGGGGGTTCCCTATTCCTCCCGATCCTAAACCTCCAATTTCAAAAGCTCTAGTATCTAGGAAGGACAGAACACTCATTAGTTGTTATGAACCAAATGCTTAAAATGTCATAATAAACCAGAAATACACACCATGTACACAAATGTAAACGTGGAGCACAACTCCACTAAAGATAATAGAGATAATTTACACAACAGCCCCTTAAAGAATAGGAGAACCTCTTCCAAATATCCAAATGCATTCATACATCCAAATCATATGCTCATCGATAATGAATACATGATCTCTATATATACATATTCACACATTGCACATGTGGAACATTTATTATTAGGCCAACCCTACTACATATACATTTGACCCCATATATGCCCTCGTTGGGGTCATTTCATTAGTTCATTTGTAAGGATTTCCCCAATGAAGCTACACTCTGAGAGCCTTGAATGCCTCTTTCAATGTACCTTAAACCAAACCCTCCTGCCATCAAATTGAGAGGGATTTCAACTTTTGTGGATGCTCTAATGGGATCTTTCCTGTAGGGTGGGATTAAAATCCTTATCTACTACGTGAAACTAATTTAATTTCCCTTATCTGGTAGGTGTCCCACTACATCCTTGTATAAATTTTCCTTGTGCAGGCTTTGATTTCCATAAGGAGTCAAGGTGGTTATCGTTGTCTATTTAGGTGCATGAGAAGTTGAGCCAGGTTGATGAAAATCCAAGGATAACCATGGCATTACTCCGAAAAGGTTCCTACCGATAGAAAGTTCTTATTCCGATTCAGATGTTGGTAAAGTGTGTGTGAGGGGGTCTAGAGTGAGATAGATGTCCTTTGGATCAACGCATATTCACTAATCACCCAAATAATCATTCATATAGTCTACTGAGTCATCCTCCATAGAACCTAATGTAAAGATAAGCAAGAGTGGAGTGTCCCTAAAATCCTATAAGTTGTAAACCCTGGGTTCTAAAGGAACCCTGGGTGTCATGATTCATCATTCCCCGTCACATAATAGTAGACCTCATTTATATGTAATTTATATTTAATTTCTTTATATATATAAACTTGTCTTAACATGTGCTTAATATAGAGGAAATAATACATCTTGTTGTCTTCGATTTGGATTAATGATTACATAATCAAGTAGCATTTTAAATCATGTTTCTTATTTCTACGTAGTGTTGTCCATCTCTTTCATTTTCTATCTTTTTCCATGATGAAGTCCATGGCAATTGGATTTTAGAATAGTGTAGAGGAGAGGCACTATGAATAGGAAGTGGAGATAAATTTTTAAAATTAATTTGGATATTGTATATTTGAGTTTCAATTTTTAATAACTTTTATATATTTTATTTTATTTTGTCTTATGTTCAATTAATTTTTATATAAGTAATATATAAGTATTTTTTTTTTTTATGTTTTATTGATTTCTATATAAGTATTTATTTATTTTTTTTCTTATGTTGTGTTATTTTTTATATAAGTATAGTCTTCGAGGTGTAAGATAGTTGGTGACGGAGTGTGTTGTTAAGCCACTTCGTGTTGTTAAAGTTATCGGTTCGAAACCTGCGAGGACAAAAAATCCAACCATGTTAAGGGTTGGTGTGGCTCAGGTCAGGTGCGATCCCCAGGTGATTTTGATGACTTAGATGCCCCTGAGTCGTGGTTTCTCAAGCCATAGGTTAATCCCGCAGCCACCAGGTCCGGACAAATTAACAAACAATTTGTTTTTTATATAAGTATTTATTTGTACAAATAAGTTTTTTATTTTTTCTTGAAGATGTTAAAACCTATCATAATTTATCTGTCAACTACAAATATTAAATGATTCATCATCATTATTTAAGGAAAATCAAGTCTTAGACCAACTCATTACAGTTATTTAAGGAAAACTAGGTCACCTAAAACGATTTGTTGGTGGTTCGTAAGAGGGAAAACTTCCCCCTTGCCAGATGCCTCTAGGTCTTAGGTCGTTAACATGTTTCTTTACATCCAAGAAAGATGAGACAATTAGAAGCAGTTTAAATTCTTACTTCAAGACCAAAATATCATTTCAACATAAACAATATGTGCAAAAAAACTCAATGTCACGTATAATCATAGTTGAAGTCACCTCTAATAGAGTCATAAGCTTTCTAATAACATATAGCCTTAATCCCATACATAAAATCAAAAATACTTATTTATATAAATAAATACTTACTTATTGATATAAATAAGTACTTATTTATATGATAGGTTTTACCACTCAAAAAAAATAAATTTATTTCTATATCATTTTATCTTTAATTCTAGTTGATTTTCACATCATTCACTAGCATTTCAAATCATTTTGATTATTTCCACATAAGGTTATCTACCTATTTCAATTTTTTTAATTTTTTTGGGCACGATGACAATTGGCATTTAGAATATTGGAAAATACAAGAAGTATGAATATGAAATGAAGATAATTTTTTAAAATTAATTTGGATAGTGTATTTTTTAGCTTCAATTTTTAATATTTTTTTATAGAAGTAAATTTTATTATTTATTTATTTTTAATAATATTATTTATTTTAGTTTAATATAATCAATTTTAATTATATTTTATAATTTTTTATGAATTTTAATTGAAGAATGGTGAAAATTTATTGTTAAGTTGGTGAAAGTTAAGTGTTATTATAGCCTCCACTGTGTTCATTATGTCTTTCTAGTGACATGTTGTGGTTGTGTGTATGCTAGTATTTATGTTTAACTACATAGAGACCTCCACTCATGACCTCTTATTCAAAGGCTTGGTACTTTTTTTTAACCAAATATAAACCTCCATTTGTAGCCTTTTAATTGAAGGGTTAGTACTTTTGTTTAGCCAAATAGATATCCCCACTCACAAACAAATAGATACCCCTACTCCCAATCTCTTAGTTGAAGGGTTTGTATTTACATTTAGTCAAATAGATACCCCCATTGGAAACTTCTTAGTTGATGGGTTAGTACTTGTGTTTAGGTGAATATATGCCCCCACTCATAATTTCTTAGCCAAAGGGTCGGTGTTGGTGTTTAGTCGAATAGATACCCCACATAACTATCTCTTGGATGAAGGATGAGTACTTGTGTTTAGTTCAATGGATACCCCCACTTGCAATCTCTTATCTCAATGGTCAATGATTTCATTTAGATAAGTAAATACCCTAAGGGTTAGTACCTATGTGTAGCCAAATATATACCCCTACTCCTGAGATCTTAGACAAAGGGTAAGTTCTTGTGTTTAGTCAAATAAATACCCTATTTGCAAGAAAATAGAAATAGATAGCCCTACTTGTGGCCCCTTAGCCAAAGTGTCAAGTACATGTGGTTATCCAAATAGATTCCCCCACTCACACAATGTTTTAGTTGAAGATTCAATTCTTGCATATAGACAAAAATATATCCCACTCACAGCCTCTTATTTGAAGGGTCAATGCTTGTATTTGGCCAAAGATATATTGTTAAGATTCCCAAGTGAAATCAAGTGAACTAAATGTAAGAAAAGAGAAACCCACATTCTACAAAAATCCAATGACAAGTGCACTAACAAGAGATAACCTTAATTCGCAAGAGAGAGAGAGAGAGAAACAAACAAGCACAAGTATGCTACAAAAGTGATGCATAAGTGCTCATAAAATAAAGAAATTCCAATCACAATAAAATACCAAAGACATAAGTAACCTTAGGCATAACACACTTTATAAGAGAAATCGATAAGATCGGAAGATGAGATCATACAAATGAGAGTTGTGGTGTATTTATGCACAACTCAAGTAGGGTGCTACATGCAAGAGGGCTCAATGAGTCTATTGTACAAGTTTGACTAGGTTAGTCTTAACCACTCCTTCGTATTACAATAAATGTGAATAAATTATCAAAGTATGGCCTTATCCATGATTATAAATACATTAATGATACATATTAGTATGTCATAGACACATGTCAATATTATACAATAATACCAACATACCCCCATACTGAAGAGGGGGCACATAGTGAAAGAATTACATCACAAGATATACTTCTTCCCTTTATAATGAGCAAAGGAATCACCCTCCATAAACTCCATATCGTTCAATCAAGACTCAATCCATCAGGATCATCAATAATATTCCAGAGTGTTTTGGGGACAAGTTCCTCAAACTCTATAGGAAAATTAACAACCAGAGTAATAAAGGCTTTTGATGGAAGTGGCATCAATAATGGAAAATATAATCAACTTAGGAATAGGCCTTGACTTACACAAAGAAAGAGTAACTAATGTAGATGGGAAGTCATCATTATTGTCCTTGAATAATGGAGTGGAATCGACAAGACCATATACATCTTTAACATGAACATTGCATGACATCTTCAACATGAGAAATGCATGAGCTACTAACAAAAGAATCATTATCTACAACATGAGTACTAGATGAGCCAATAGTGAGAGTATTTGTAAGATGTGAAAAGACATTTACAATAAGAAAGTTGGACAATTCATCAATAGATTCCTTATCATCCATGAGAGTCTACCTAAATACTATAACAAGAGTGCTTGGAAGAGTACACATAGAAGGAGGAAGAGGACCAACATAATTTCAATGTGAAGGAGAAGGATGTAATAAGATACGTTGAGGCACATAAAAGATGACTTCCAAATTGTTAAGAAGAGGCATAATCCATGGAAGCATGTTGAGAACCACTTGAAGAATATTCTGAAAGAAGTAACGGGGGAGATCCTGGTGGACTGTGAGTAGGGACTTGAGAAAAAAATAGCTTCTTTATATTCAACCAACCTATGAGTGATGGGATTATAAAGGAAATATCCTAGTGAAAAGTTTCAATGAAATCAATTAGAGTGTAGTAGGAGTTTAGAGATGTAGATGCATTTCCCCGGTCATTTGGAGCATGGGCCCATGCACTAAATCCAAAAAAAATTAAATGTCAAAATAGAAGGTTTGCTACAATGCCATTAGGGGTCATAAATGTAACACAAGTATGTATTCTATTGATGATATGGGTTTCGCAAACAACTGCCTCTCCTCAAAATGAAAGCTTCATTTTCTTGGAGTGAAGCATGCAACAAACCATCTCCATGATAGCCATATTCTTTGTTTTATACTTCATTTTTCTATGGACTATAAGGGACGATTCTCTTCCAATAGTTTCCCTAATATATGAGAAATCACTAGAAACCATTTATAATATATTCACCTTTTCCATTAGTGTTGAAATACTTGATCTTCCCATTGCTTTCATTTTCAACAAGAGATTTGAATTCCCTAAACTTTCCAAATACATTATCCTTAGATTTAATGGTGGATACCAAAGAAAGAGGGAAAAATCCTCAATGAATTTGAGGAAATACTTATCTCCCACAATAGAAGGTGTAGCCATAGGCCCATTGATATCACTATGAATCAACACAAGAGGTTGAGAAGCTCACCTCACTTTGTCCTTGGGAAAGGATTCTTGATGGTGTTTCACCAATACACACCCTTCATAGACACCTTTGGGTGGCTCAATATGTGGAAGGTCATCAACCATATGTATTGACCCATATGTCACACATACCCATAATTGGTGTGATAAGACATTGATACAATAGCATGTTGGATTCATCACCATTGGCTACCACAACAACACACATTTTTATCTTTAACAAAGATGGACTCTTCCCCAACTTGTACATATGATTATATTTGTCATAATATCTAGAGGAAACCACCTTGAAACCATCACTCATGTCCTTCACAACCCTTCAATCTAATAATAATTCCACCTTCTATTGGTATATGTAATGCGGTAGATAGGTTTAACACTTGGAACATGAAGGACATCTCCAAAATTCACTATATATAATGACATCACCATAGCCTAAAACTTGTAAGGTTGAATCATCACCAATAACCCCCTTAGAGTGCCATATATTTATCTAGTTAGCTTTAAGGACTAGCTCTTTACTTGAGATATCATGCAAAAAAGAATCTTTAAATGGTCCAGTTAGGTGCTCATGTTCTATGTAAATATTTTCATGAGTCCATTAGGCATTTGTTTATGTTAAGGCATTGCCTTTGTTAGATACCTAGTAAATATGGCTAGCTTGTAATATCCCTCATATCCAATGTGTTGCCCAGAGTTTGTCTAGTCTAGAAGGTTTTGATTAGTTAATAAATTAAAAACACCTTAGAGTGAGGAGCATATTGATAAAAGTAGTGCATAGGCCTTCTTTGATGATGCAATTCAATGGGATCCTCTATCGAGTGGTTCAGAAGGTGTTCTTTATTTATATGATGATCATATTTTAAAGTTCAAATCTATATTGGGAAGAGGCACAACTAATTTACTTGAGATCATGGCATTAAAGTCGTTTATAATGTTAGAAGTTGAAAAAGGAGCACAAAATATTCAAATCTTTGGAGATTCCCTGTAGTGGTAAACTGGATGAATGGAATTTACAATCTAGAAAGTTTCTCTTTGAGGCCAATATTTGAGGAGATCAAATTGGTTTGTTCTATTTTTAACAATATCTCATTTATCATGTTTTTAGACAAAGGAATAAGGATTCAAACTCTCTCTCAAAGGATGGATTGCTATTGGATGCAAAATCTTGGCACATTTACGAATCCATTACTAGATCAACTTTTGAATATTTTCTTACCCACTTTTATTAGATATTGTGTTGGGTAGTCAACCCCATATGGAATTTAGGGGTAGTTTTTGAGATTTCTTATGGATGTACTAGTTATTGTGGCTTTTTGTTTGAAATAGTTTGAAGGATATGAAGGAGAAGGGTAATGTATGGACTTATTTCTGATCTTCCCAAGGGGGAACTTTTTGAAATGTGATCATGCATTTACATAATATAATTTTGTTATATATAATAAAATTATATTTGTTTTCTAAGAAAAAAAACTCAATCATCAAAAAAACATTCATGAAAAATATTGTTCAACATGACAGTAAATGTTGCTAAACATCAAGTGAGATGAGAAGTTTTTCAAGAAAATTCTTCAAGAAATACAATCCTACAGTAATAATAGTAAAAATTACATATGATGATAAAAATTTAAGGTATTGGTACTACATTCCAAGTATGGGGCACTTGAAAATATGTTGTGTCTGTATCTCAACAACAACTTATAAAAAAATATAAATATAGAGAGAAGAGTTTTAAAATAAAATTATTTTTAAAATAAACACAGTAAAAGTAGAAAAATACACATTCTTGTGTTCCAAGAGGGGGATATTCTTAGATATACCTAATAGTAAACAAAAGAAACAAAACGTAATTTAACTTATGAGAGGATATGAAATTTTAAGAAAACAACAAAAAGGGATTATATTTTGACATTCAAAATCTATAAAGTGGACTTGCTTACTTCACTCTCAATTCCATAACATTTGGGCTGGGGTGAACAAATAAATAGATTGCACTAATGCCTAGAATAATATCCATCCATTGATTCCACTTGGGTGGCTGGAGTGTTGAAAGCGTTGGACGCAGAGGAGTCATCCAAAGTAGCAGAATCCACAGGGCACAATGGAGTATCTAATGAAAAATGGAGGAAGAGGGGTCACCTGAGATTCCAAAGGCACTATAATGCCCCAAAGATGATTAATTTAATTAATTTGATTAAGTTGATTAATATAATTGATTTGATTAAGTTGATTAATTAAGTTAAGTAATTCTGATTTATTTAGTAAAGATTTAATATTTTTTAAATAATGAGATATTTATTTTTAAGTTGTGTGTGTTGTTGATGTTTGGTAGCTATGGGAGGTACTTTCCCTCCTAGAAGACCTATATTAGACGAGAAGAACATTCTAGAAGCAAGAGAACCATTGAAAAGATTTGGAAATACCCCAGAAGAGAAGTCGGCCCAAAAGAATAAAGAATAATGAAGTGACACCATCCCAGAGGAGAAGTTGTTATATTGTGCGTTATAAGCCTTGGTCTAGCAAAAGGTACACTACAGGATTTGATGTAATAAGTGGTCTCCTTGCATCACATGCCAAACACCTTATATATAGAAACACAAACCTATTAAATCTAAAATGCCTAAAATAAAAAGCCCTAATTGTGAAGTGATAGATGGAGTTAAACCCTAAGGTGAAATTTTGCAGTAACATAAGCAAGAAGAAACAAGGGTTTAAGGTAAGTATGATTTTTATTTTTATTTTTATATATATTCTGAATTTTAATTAAATCTAAATAGGGATATTAATTGTAAAATTTTTTATTATTAAAATCAACAGTAAAATTTAAAATTTTTACTATGCAGGGTTTTGAGTGAATCACAAAAACCTTCAAATTTTGATCTTCTGAATAATTTTGTTGCTCCAAAAGGGTTTTGAGTGAATCACCATACCTTTCAAATTTTGATCTTCTGAATAATTTTGCTGTTCCAAAGTATTTTGCTGCTCCATAGTGCTCCCCGGTATGTCTCTCTTGCAAATCTCTCCCCTGTAAATTTTGGAAAAATAATGAAATAGTGAATAACTTAATACTATTTAAAGGACTTTATGAAAAGGTTTTTGAGTGAATCACCATACCCTTCAAATTCCGATCTTATGAATAATTCAACTATTCCAAAGTATTATACTACTCCACAATGTTCCTTGGTATGTCTCTCTTGCAAATATCTCCCCTGTAAATTTTGGAAAAATAATGAAATAGTGAATAGCTTCTTACTATTTAAAGGACTTTATGAAATTATATATTCGAAAAATAAATTCCTGTTCATTTTTCAATTGTAAAAAACCAAAGTTGCATTTTTTTTAAAGTTTTTCGAAACACCGATGTGTTTATTAATATAACCCACTAATGCGTTTATTTATACAAAACATCGGTGCGCTAAATATTTTTGGAGCATCGATATCGTATAATTATTTTTTATTTATTTGAAATCTTGAGAACCAGTGCAATTAGTAATTAAACGCCTCGGTGCTTTATATTGTTATAGACGCACCAGTGCGTTTTTTTAAAATAAGCACACTGTTATTCTTTAAAACTCATCTAAATTTTTATTTTCACATAAATAGTATATTCATCTTAAATTATATTTTAGGATGCATCCACATGGCTTGCAGTGCTTCATAGTATACATTTTCCGCTTAAAGCCACCTTATTTTTAAAAACATATTTCTGATTTTTCTCAAATGTAGGGATAAACACTTATAATATCAAATGGCCAATTCTTCAAATTCTAGTCTGTTCCATATTCCTCAAAGTCCATCACGGATTTTTCTCTTTTCATCTCCAGTAAGTTCATATTTTACTTATATTTCAATTATCTAATTGAATTTATTATTTTTATCCATGTCATTCTGAATAAAAATGTATCCAAATTTGTAGGATCCCGATTCAAAATCAAGTTCAGAAGCATAAATTATTCCACCAGTTCAAAAACATCGTAAGCTCTTATCAGGAGCAACATACTAAAAAAACTTGGTAGATGAAAATGGACAATCGCTTTACCTTGCCAATTGTAACATGCCATCTTCCAGCCACAATCTTGGGTCAACAATGGTAATAATTGTTTGGTATAATGTAATTTGAACAAACCAATTTCATTGTGCTAACTAATATCATCGATGTACTAATGTTCAATATTTTTGAAATTAAGATTCTGATGATGAACGACCTACCTATCATCTTTCATTGCACCCAACTACAATGTCAAATCGAGAGAATGATGCAATAAAAGAAAAACTCAGAGAGGAAGCATACCAAGAATGTTTGAATCAACCACCTATTCAATTCCCACTACGTCCAGATTCACCAATTAAGAATGACTACAACAATAGTAGTTC
>CBVK0101373468.1:0-11227 GCA_900067695.1 Picea abies | reverse complement strand
AACTGAAAATAGAAAACCATCGGCAAAAAACCATGTGCCGAAAAACCACCGAATATCATGTGGTCCTGGAAATATGTCGTCCCGAATTTTTTTTTTTCGGGGGGTGTTGCCCCTGAACCCCCGCATGGGGGGCTCCGCCCCCCTGCACTCCCTGAGGGGGGGCCTAGCGGCCCCCCCTCTAACCCCTCTGCGCGCCTAGCGCAGGCGCTCAAACACTACTACTAGTGCAAAGACTATAACACATACCCAACAATACTTTGGTTGTTGTGGATTTGTAGACCCAAACTCCCATTTGTTCTGGTGCTTAAATTTTTGCTTGATTTTAATAGCATATCAATAGGCATACTTTGGTTGTTGTGGATTTGTAGACCCAAACTCCCATTTGTTCTGGTGCTTAAATTTTTGCTCAATTTTAATAGCATATCAATAGGATACACCAAGTGATGAGATATCCAGGAAATCCATTTCAGTTTGGATGTATCTATGTAGAGCCCCACGGTATTTCAGAACCAAATTTCGTTCGGAGTATTTGATAGCCAACTTGGTGCGCAAGGTATGGAAACTATTGGTGAACTCTGGAACTGATTGGCCCCTCTCTTGCCGTAGTGTGGTCCATTTTATGTATTGGTCCTCATAGTTGCCAACAAGGTAGTACTGTTCCTTTACCGCATCCACAAAAAAATCCCAAGTGGGCTCGACCCCATATATTCCAGACTCCTCTGTGGAACTCCGCTCCTAGTAAGTTTCCAACCAATGTTTGACATGGGGGAGAGCCTTAAGGAGTGCGAAGGTGATCTTTTCCTTGTTGGAAAAATTATGAACAGAGAAATAACCTTCTAGAAAATTTAACCATTTATCTAGGGCATCTGCATCTATTTGACCTTCAAATATGGGAATATCAAAATTAACTTGTACCTTGAAAGGCGAGGTTCCTCCAAGGTGGCCACTTGATGAAGATGCACCTGATGCTATTGGGAGGCGTTGAAGGATGTGGGAAAACTTCTCCATCATTTCATCCCTCTGTCGCGTAAGAGCTTGCTCAAGCGAAAGACTGATAGGAACATTTGCTCCATCATTTTTCTTTTCTTCCGCCATTGAGGGTTTCTTAGGTGTGTGAGAGAGATTTTCCTCAAGAGAGACAAGCTCGAGACCCAACTTGCTATACTCAAACCTCGTCGGGGACATGCACTGAAAAACGATTAAGAGTAGCCTGCTCTGATACCACTGATCCAGATTATTTTCGGCACGAAATGAGAACGGAGATATAACACAGAAATATTCAGAGATATTCCAAGAGAGACAAAAATATAACAGAGATATAGTAGAAATATAACAAGAGTCACAGATATACACTAATACACAATTTTTGTTCACGAAATAAATGTACAGAGACTGTAAAATACAGAGTGAAAGACTCGCTAGAATGGTGGTAGCTTATCTTTGAGAAGAGATGTGATGGCTACTCGCATCCGTGAGAAGATGATGATTACAATGAGGCTCTAACGGCCTTTTTAACATAAGTAAAATCCAAAAACTCTAACCCTGGAAGATGAAAATCCAAAAGGTTTTTGGGCTTCGATGGGAGTAGCTGATACGTCAACTTCCTAGGGGCATAACTTTTGGATACGATCTCCGTTTGGGGCACATGATAGCTCATTGGAAAGATCTATCTGAGAAATACAAATTTTGGGTGAGAAACATGATCCACAATCCATGTTTCTCCCCATTTTCTCAAAAAACATTGTTTAGGGCCTCAAAATGGCCCCGGGGCCTCAAAATGGCCCCGGAAGTTAAAAACTGCTAAAAATAGTAAATTACCAAAATTGCCAGAAACATGTTTTGGGCCAATTGGAGAATGTGGGTGGCCACCGATATCCACCTGGATCATCAATATATCCTACACTTGGCTGTGACAAAAATTCTCCTAATGCAATGGAGGAAGCATCAACATGAACATTGAATTCCTTACTCCAATATGGAAAAACCAAAATAGGCGTGGTGACCATTTTCTGCTTTAGTGTGTCGAAGCTCTGCTGTCATTATTCTATCCATTGAAACTTACTATCCTTCTTTAATATCTTTTCCATAGGTGCTTTTATCTGTGTGTAACCCTTAATAAACTTTCTATAATATCCAATGTGTCCCAATGCAGTGCGCAACTGTCTAACCGAAGTAGGAGGAGGTATATCGACAATGATAGCAACCTTGGAAGCATCTACCAACAACCCATGTTTACACACAATGTGTCCTAACAACACCCCAAAAGGTTAAAATAAAATACACTTCTTCAATTTCAGGGCAATTTGACATTGCTTGCACTTATCCAACATTAATCTCAAACTTTCAATATGATCTTTCAAAAGACTAAAAACGGTCCAGTCATTAAAGTATGCTTCCAAAAACTTATGTAAAAATTCCTTAAATGCTTCGACCACCACCCTGGAAAATATGGCTGGTGCATTATTCAAACCAAAAGGCATCACAGTGTACTGAAAAGAACCCCATTTTGTTGCAAGCGTAGTCTTATGTCTGTCTTCCTTAGAAATTATGATCTGGTGATAGCCTGAAAATCCATCTGTGAATGAGTAAAATTCATTTCCTCCTACATTATCTAGAACTTCATCAGTAAAAGGTATAGGGAATGGGTCATGTAAGCATGCATCATTCAATTTCCTTAGATCTACACAGATTCTGATTTCTCCCGACTTCTTATCCTGGACCACCATAGGGCTGATCCATTCAGATTCTTCAACTAGTTCTATGATTCCCGCTTCCAACATTCTATCTAATTCAATCTTAAGTTTTTCTTGTACTCGGGATTCAGTCTGTAAGGCCCCTGCTTGATGGGCCTTGCATCTTCTTTCAAAGGAATCTTTATTTCTCCCATGGGCCCTTTTATGCCCTTCATGTCTGTGAACTTGGTTGGAAACAAGTCTTTATACTCATGCAATCGTTCTATAATCTTACTAATAGTAGCATCATCCCAATAGTCTCCAACATTAGCCAACTTAGGTGCTTATTCTATTCCAATATTAACTTTCTTAATTTTAACGGGTTGCCCCACAAAATGTACTTTAATCCCTGGCCCTTCTATGTCTCTTTGTCCTTCATTTTTTGAGATGTTCACGTTCCTAGGGTCATCATCCTCATCAAAATTAATATTATAGAAACCCCATAATCGCTGAAGAAGTGTAGTCCATTAATCTTCTTCTTGTCCAAGAGGGAGGTTAGATACTTCCTTAAAGTCCTTCCATCTTACAATTTGTAAAGCCTAATCTACTGTGGGGTACTGAATTTAAAATAGGAATGTAGCTATAAATTTCTGGGTCATACCATACCAATCTGTAGTGGCTAAGCGCAACTCTTCTTGAAGATACCAGTTGATAGGTGTGGTATCTAGTGTGTTAAGGAACTTATGTACCCACTGTTATTTAGGATTGCTGCTCCATGCTTCCTCACAACTTCACACATGGTTCTTAGGATAACTCTGACTTGTGTGTCAAACTTTGCAGCCTTCATCTTGGTATGAAAAGCGCACTATCATCAAGGTGAGACATTGTACCCACTCCCCGATGTTCTTCTTGTGTGTTTCCCACCATCTAGATGGCGTTGCTTTCAAGGCTTCATCTAGTGCCAACAACCTCTGTTGTATTGGTACAATTCCTTCGAATTCAATTAGAAATGTCTCTAAATTATTCAAGCCATCAAATGTAGGAATATTACTTACTTCTGTGCCAATCCAACAAACTACTCTAGTCAATCTGGCACACCTTTGCGTAGAGACTTGATTCATTATTTTCTGCATATTTTCCAATGCTTCTTCTGAATTTGATGAGCATGTGATTTCACTTCGCCAACTTAGATTTCCATCTGCTATAGGATTAATATAATCATGTTGTCCTGCTACAAGTTTATAGATATTCTCTAGCTCATAGGTGTAGTCTTCTTCCCTTATAGGTTCTGCGTATCTGCGGCCTTCATCAGGATTGAGGGGCACAATGACCCTAAGGCCATCACCTTCAAATGTCATTCTTCTCTTTTTTAGATCAACAATAGTCAAATTGTTGAAAGCCCAATCAATACCCAACAACATAGGATAGGGACAACTATCATCAACTATATCAATCACTTCGAAGTCTGCAAATGTCCTCACTCCATCAATGTCTATAGGGACATGCTCTAGTCTTCCAAAGGGGCTCACCGCCTGCTGATTAGCCATCCTGAGCCTAATAGGAGAGTAAATCAATTTAGGTTTTCCCATGAGTGTCCAAGTCTGATTTTTCATAACATTTACTTATGATCCTAGGTCGAGGACCACATAGTCCATGTCGTAGTCTCCAATTTGAGCACTAAGGTGCAGTTCCTTGCTTGTCCTCCTTTTTCTAGATACTTGATCACAACTCTACTCAGAAGAGGATCTATTCTTCCGATTTCATACTATCTTATCAGGTGTTGTAGTTCCTGCACAACTATTTCATCTTTAATCAAGTTAATGCAAGTATACAAGAAGTCCACAAGCTTGCTTACCTCTTTTCCTTGCCTAAGTAGGACAAACTGATTGAATGTTGGAGGCATCTCACATTCCTTTACTTCTGGTTGTGCCCTAGATGAAGAAGCTTTTTCTCCTAAAAATTATCTCCTTTCTTCTACGAAAGTATGCTTTTCTTTCCTTGGATCAAACAATGGCACCTTCTCTGAAGCTCTTTTGATTCCTGATCCATCAGTAGTCTTTCCTGGAGTCACCCTATCTTCTCATGTGAAATTACCTCCTCTAATAATAACAACGACTCTGGGATCCTCACCGCAAGGTTCCATTGATATTAGTTGGACTTGCTGGTTTCCACCTCGTCTTTCCTGAAGTTTAGCTAACAATACTGGACAATATTCAATGACATGGTCAAATGAATTATAGTAGTTGCAAGTAGTGCAAGGGTTCTAACAATCCCTTGCCAAATGACCTGGATCGATGCAGTTATAGAAAATAATCTGACCTCGACCTCGACCCATGTCTCCTCCTCATCCTCTTCCTCTAAACCCACCACGAGGATTGAAGTTTCCTCTTCCTAGGGAATTAAACTGTGCAACATTTCCTTCTTGCCGTAGTTCTCCTTGAATTCTATATGCATCCTTTGATCTTTCATGCATGAGGTCATAAGCTCTACAATCCTTCTCATCATGCCCCACAGATTTGCAGAATGTACAATAGATATTTGTGGGTGTCTGGACATATTTCTTCATATAATAACATTCACCAGGGAGATGTCTAGTTCTACATACCTTGCAGGAGGGTACAATAGCATGATTCAAAGGGTTAGGGGCTCCAGAGGCCAAGTATTCATTAAATAAGGGACAATTCTCTTTGTCATGGCCCTCTGATTTACATATGATACACCATATGTATTCTATTTTCTCCTTTCCTTTATCCTTCTTCATGTCTTCAACCTTTAAAGATAAACTAGTTAATTTATTCAAAATTTGACTCATACCTGGACTGGATTCTCCTACAAGGTTCACTTCTAGTTTCATGGAAATTTCTATTGCCTCAGCTTGCGAAGCGACCTTCTGTTGCAACTGAGGAACTCTAATGTGTGGAAGGAGGGTGGCGATGAACCATTCCTTATGTTGTTCGTTGGGAATCTGAAAACTTAAATGGCCTATCAAGGTTTTAAACCTCTGATCAAACTCCCAAACAGGTTCAGTTACCTTCTGCTTGATTTCTTTCAACTCTGTAATGCACTGCGAATCTAACTTAGCTTTCTTGAACTCTTCACTCAACGTAGTCTTAGTGTCATTCAATGGCTTAGGCTATACATATCCTGTAACAAACTTCGTATACCATCTCAGTGCATGATCCCTCAAGGTAGTACTTAACTGAGCTCTCTTAACAACTTCGTCGGTGACTTTCTTAATGCTCCATACAACTTCACATAAAAACCAGTGCTATTCATGATCCTCAGATCCATCTCCCCTGAAAATGGGTAACCTCATTTAATATTCCATGGATCTTCCTTGTTTTCCCAACTGAGTATGTACTAAACTTCTTGTAACAATGCTCTAAATGCTCTGATTACTTTGGTTACTCTGGTTACTTACTATTGCTAAAAAAACAAGAGGATTAGCAATACTTACTTCGACAGTAGGTGCAGTCCCTGAAGTTTCTGGTTCTTCTCGGTGAAGTTCCTCAGGCTCTGCTTCCTCTGCCCTTGTGAACTCTGAATATTCTTCGTCTGATCTCCTTGCTTCTTTTACACTATAGAAATCTTCATCTTATGCCAATGGCCCATAACTCTTCTTAAATAGGTTTGCAAGAGGAACCTTTATAAATGATATCCCACTACGTGTATGTCCAGCTTTTGCGTCATTGTCGCTATTTGAATTCCTGAACATTAGCTTCAAACTCCAATTGATTATTGTATCTTCAAGATATTATTCTCATGCAATAACATCTTAATCTTCAACACTTTCCTCTAGGTCCCTTGAAGAAATATCTCTCTGCTTGGATATATGATTCCACTATGTCAATAGAAAATTTAGTAATGTATCCTCCAATAGTGCTATCAAACCAGAGATCCACTGCTCTAGACACAACGTTATCGACTCTCTTGAATTTCTTAATCATCGCTGCTATCCAAACCACATGTGGTTTATATATGATTTTGAACTAAGTGTCTACTAATATGGCTATCCACTCGTACAATTCCTTGTGAACTCCTCCAAATAAAATCTCGTGCATGTCAGTAAAGATGTACCTCCCCAAACAGTCTTCTATACTAATAATAGGGTTCTTGTTTTGAGATTCGGCGAAGTCCCTTTCATGTTGTTATATCCACTTCTGAATCTTTGTCTTTGATGGGAACCACCTTGAAATTCCCTCAAGAAGATCACAGTCCCAACAATAGAACCATTTTTTGGTACAGGGGAAGACCTAGGGTTCAACTCTTAATAACACACCAACAAACCCTAACTACTGGCCCTTTAGACAACACCCACGAAGCAGATGAAGTCTCACCCGAAGTAGCAATAAGGGGGGGTGCAGGACACAGGTGTATACAACCAGGGGAAATGAAAAATGATTCCAAAACAACAATGCAATATAACCTAGAGGTTTTTTAACAATCTATACCTAGCCTCGTGAAGTTAGTTTATACATCCTATCTTTAATGGTGAACACAACCATGCAATAAAAGTATAACAGATAGAAAATAACACAACATCAACCACGAAGAACAACAATATTTATGTGGTTCACCCTCTACCTAGGGCTACGTCCACAAAACTGTGTTTCTTGATATAATAGATGAAAACATACAATTCTATCTGTGCAGTTAGCTGCAAGTCCTTCTCTCTCTTCATCTTTATCTCCCCTCCCTGCACACCCAGCTACATGGTTGATCTTCGCACTCAACTGAAGATCCAGAATACAAGAATGCGCTACAATAGAAACACTTATATATCTCAATATTGCTATCACAAACCCCCCCCCACTCTTCTAGACCTCTATTTATACATTCCATGACTCTTAAAAAACCCTAGACCGAAGCCTAGGTGCCAAAACCCTAGGTACCAAAACACACATTTTAAAGGCTTTATCGACCTGTTCTTACTTCTTCTCCGTGAGGTGCTCCAAATCACCCATTGGTATCCTCTTCCACTTGCTTACTTGTCCACGATCTATCCCCTTTGCCTTTTTCCTCCATGATATTCTCTTCCAATGACTTACTTTCCCTTACTTCGCTCCTTCTTTCATGCTTCTTTAACCACTTCGACCCCTCCTCAGTTTGTGTGCCTTCCGCGCACTTCATACTTTGTCTTTCTTCTTCTTTAATATTTGCTTTCTTCCTTAGTACATGACCAAGGGTCAACATATACTCAACAAGAAACAAAGAGGAGAAGACTATTGAGACTTGATAATTCAACCCTTTGATAAATTGATGAATAAAATAATAATTTTAGAACCCAGTCATCATCCTCATCATGCCATGTCATCAATGAGACACGTCTATGTGTCATCACAGGAATGGTCCACATCTTTTCCACATGTCATGAAAACCGATCCTCAACTTACCGCGTGTCATCATTTGATTGGCTACCATGTCACTTCCATGTGTAACCACTTAACATTTTCCATGTGTCACCACATGGTTAGTTTCCACATGTCATGACTTCATTCATTTCCATGTGTCATATTCTCATTCACTGGTTTTCATGCCTTGGAACAACTTTGATAATTTGGCTAAGTATGGGAGATAGGACAAGAGGGGAGGAGGGAGAGGCGGGTTGGAGGGTTTGCAGGTTCAAGGGGGCGAGGGAAGGGAGGTGAGTGAAGTTAACTATGAAATTTTTGTGAACCCGCGAACCTACGGTTGGATGAATGATCCAGAGAAACAAAGTATAGAAGGGAAATCAGTCGGACTCGTGAGCATCAGAAAAATGGGACATTTGGGAACCCATGATCCGCAATGAGAATAAAAGTTAAGTGATGGTCAAAGTGTAGAACGTGGAAGTTGAAGTGAAATGAATATATGAATTTGAAGAAAAATCTAAGTGTTGAGTAGTTTGGAAGAGGGGTGAAGAGAGTGTAATATGTATATAGTGGGTTGGAAAGAGAGGGAGTGTGAGAATATGAGGGAATGTATGAGTCTGCGAACCTATGAACCTGATGAGGAGATGAAGGAAGAATCCCAAAAATGTCTAAGTGTAGATACTAGTGGAGCATATGGAGAAGAGTGGTGAAAAGAGAAAAATGGTTAAGTGTGGAGATGGAAGGTGAGGAAAATAAATGATGAAAGTACTTCATAATTTGAAAATGGAGAGGAGAACATGATACTTAGGAAAATTCTTCATAATCTTCCCGTCAGACCTTTAGACCAAATCTTTAATAACTTAGGCATATAGAAACAAATTTCTGATCCGAAAAGTGCATGACCAAGCTGAGACAGAGGGTTGCAGAGTGAACTTACAAAAGTTCAAAAAATTTATTCTTTTGATATCAAGGATTTTATGAATACAAGAGCGGGAAAATATATATGACCAAATTTTGGCCAACATGACTGAATATCAAAAAAGTCTTTTTACTTGGAAATATGTTTCACTCTGAATTTCATCTAGGTTTGACAATGAAGAAGCCAATACTAAAGAATCTTCCTTCTGATTTTTATCCCTCGGAATAAAATAAATATTGAAAGAACTAGAAGCCTCGATTAATTCATTCACTCTTTTGAAATATAATTTGAGCCTTTCATTTTTAATCTTATAATTTTGAGTGACTTCATTTATTATTAATTCCGAATCACCAATCACAATCAAATGTTCAATATTAATCTCTAATGCTAGGATCATTCCTTGAATAAAGACCTGATATTCTTCTTTTTTATTTGCACAAGGGAACTCAAGTCTGATGGCATGCAAGTATACAATCTTGTTGAGACTTTTGAGCACAATCCCTACTTTTCTCCCTCAGCTTGAACATGCTCCATCAAATTATGTTCTCCAATAGCCAACAAAATAATTCTCTTCATTCTTTATATCCTCGACTTTCTCCATATCAAGGATAACATAGTTCCAAATACCAACATCTTGTTGATTATTTGGGTTGGTTGTGATTGATGTCAACCCTTGAAGAAAGTCTGGTAGCGAATTTTAGTGGAACAAAGGTTTGGGTAATGGACCCAAGTTTGTTTGATGTATAATGGTATGAGTTTTAATATATTTGAAGGTAAGACTATTATATATGGGTATTACATGTCATTCCATTTCTGATGGTATGTGGTGTTAAATTTTGAGCTTGATTTCTTATGCAGATTAATTCTTTTGTTTTCTTCAACACTTTGATTCCATCTTAATACACTTCAACAATACCAAATCATAACCAAATAGCAATAACTATGTAGAAAAGTAAGCATGCACATCAACAACACATATACCCTGGTGAAACCCTGTACACGGAGAAAAACCCCAACAAACGATATTTCTTTATTGCATTAATAATGTAAGATCACTTACAAATATCCACCATAAATGTTCTTCTCTTAAAGAGCTTTCCAATATGACTCTGGCCTAACAAATACCTAAGAGACCTGTTGACAGGCGAAACAGTCCATCCGTCAACTGGAAGAGTGGAACCGGTCCGGGGTTGTCTAAATAACTCAAGCCGTTTGGTATGGACCACCCTGACGAGTTTAACGGCTCCGTTGGCCGCTCTAAGGTCTCGTAAGGAAACCAAAGAGAAAGTGATCTGAGCTAAACAATCTAAACTAAGGAAACTAGAAACAAACTAAAACTAACTAACTAACTAAACAAAAGAAATTAAACTAAAACTAAGGAAACTAGAAACTAATAAAACAAACTAAAACTAACAAACTAATCTAACTACAAATTACTACCTATTATATGTCTACAAAATACTAACTATGATTGTAATAACTCAAATCAACTACTTAATTATTAGTTATAATCACTCTTTATTCACAAATATACATTATAGACAAATCACAGATTTGATTAAAACCTGTAAAACTCATGTGTTCACTGCCCTAAGACAGCCAAGGATCTATTTTTGTATTTTTTGTATTTTATAAAACAGAAAGAAAACTAACTGCAATTAAATAATCTAAATCTAACTAAACTACTAATTAATTAAAGCAATAAATACCTAACTAATTAACCTGGAAATGCTCCAAGTTTGCCTTGTGCGAGATGACTTCTAAGCTGATTGGAGGAGGGAAACTCACACCAGTTAGGCCCTTAAGCTTCTCGGAAACGATCAGCTAAAATGCTTCCTGAAGTATATTTACAGAACAAACGAGACATAAAAGGTTATCATAACAATTTTCTGATTATAAACTTCTGCAAAAGGGGAAACCTATTATACAACAAGCTTATATATGACAATTCAAATTACGAAGAAGACAACGCTATCATTCACTAAAATGAATTGAGAATTGTTATGTCCTTTATCGATTTAGGAAGAAACAAGATATAGATAAAGAAATAAGATTATATCATTTGCATGTGATTCAGATAGCTAACGCAATACCAAACCATAATCAAGCTGATATACAAAACATAGAACAGAGTGTTGATATATTGAAAAGCGGAAAGCTACATCAAGACACCAATTCTGCTCCAGTTTGAGTTAAAACTCCATATCATTGTTCTTCCCCAACTGAGAATTGTCTTATGATTACAAAATCACGAGTTTAAATAAATTTTCACAAGGTAAAACCTC
>CBVK0101373464.1:0-12372 GCA_900067695.1 Picea abies | reverse complement strand
ATGGCAAGAACACTTCTCAAAGAGAAATGTTTGTCAAATAATTTTTGGGGTGAATCAGTAGCATGCTCAGTTTATCTTTTGAACATATCACCAACCACCAGTCTATAGATGAAAGTTCCCCAAGAAGCATGGAGTGGAACAAAGCTCAATGTTGCACATCTAAGAACATTTGGATGCATAGCATATGCACACATACCTTCTGAATTAAGGAAGAAGTTTGATGAATGAAGTGAAAAATGTATTTTCACTGGATATAGTGAAACATCTAAAGCCTACAGGCTTTACAATCCAATCACCAATAAATTAATTCTCAGCAGAGATGTACAATTTCTGGAAAATAAATTCTGGAATGATTCAGAAAATCAGCAAGTGGACAGTCAAAATCCATTGCTGCCAAGTTCTAAAAACACAGAAAATTCAGAATAGCAAGTACCTCAAACCATTCTTCCAAGAATGCAAGTCCAAGGACAACCAAATAACTCACACGATAACTCAACTTCCAGCAGAGAATCATTCTCTGAATCACAGAATCAAAGAACTCGAAGTTTGAGAGAAATCCATCAGCAGTTGGATGACTTTGAGCAACACAATCTTTTTGCTTTAATGTCTTGTCAACCTACATCCTTTAAGGAAGCATCTAAGGAGCCACATTGGGTTCAAGCCATGAACCAAGAAATTGAATCCATTGAAAAGAACAAGACATGGGATCTTGTTGATTTGCCAAGACACAAGAAAAGTATTGGTGTCAAGTGGGTTTACAAAACTAAACTCAATGAAAAATGGAAGATTGAAAAGCACAAGGCAAGACTTGTTGCCAAAGGATTCTCACAACAACCAGGTACTGATTATGGTGAAACTTTTGCTCCAGTAGCAAGGTTAGACACTGTCAGAACTCTATTGGCCATAGCAGCACAACACAAATGGAAAGTTCACCAAATGGATGTCAAGTCAACATTTCTAAATGGTTTTTTAGAAGAAGAAGTTTATTTCGATCAAACACCTGGATTTGAATTCTAAGAGCACCCAACCAAAGTGTATCGCTTGAAGAAAGCCTTGTATGGCTTAAAGCAAGCTCCAAGAGCTTGGTACAACAGAATTGACACTTACCTGATCAAAAGTGGCTTCAACAGAAGTCAAAATGGACCAACACTTTATACCAAAACAGATCATCATGGTAAAATACTAATTGTATGTTTATATGTTGATGACATGATTTACACAGGAAATCTAGAGCTAACAAATTTCAAACATGCCATGCAATCTGAGTTTGAGATGACAGATCTTGGCATAATGAAATATTTTTTAGGCATTGAGGTTCATCAATCAGCCAAAGGCATTTTTGTCTGTCAGCAAAAGTATGCAGCAGACATTCTCAAAAGGTTTCGCACGGAAGGATGCAATCCAACAGAAACCCCCATACCTTTAGGCACAAAATTAAGCAAGAATGATAAAGGTCCCATAGTGGATTCTACTTTATACAAAAGTTTAGTAGGTAGTTTGTTGTATCTTACAATAACTAGGCCTGACATCATGTATGCAGCTAGCCTTGTTTCCAGATTCATGGAATCACCAAAAGATTCTCATTGGAGAATGGAAAAACAAATTTTGAGATATGTTGCAGGAACTATCAATTTTGGTTTATGGTACACTAGATCTGATAGTAATTAGCTTTCTGGTTACACAGACAGTGATTTTGCAGGCAGCCTAGATGACAGGAAAAGCACATCAGGATATGTTTTTCAAATGGGCATGAACTTGATTTCATGGGCATCGAAGAAGCAGCCAATTGTCTCAATATCTTCTGCAGAGGCAGAGTATGTAGCTGCTACCTCAGCTTCATGTCAAGCTGTGTGGCTGAGGAGATTATTGAAAGACATGTCACAAATAGAAAAGGATCCAACTCCTATTTTCTGTGACAATACATCAGCAATTGCATTATCCAAGAACCATGTGTTTCACAAGAAAAGTAAACACATTGACAGTCGGTTTCATTTCATACGCGAGCTAGTCAATAATGGTGACATTGCACTACAATTTTGTGGTTCTCGAGATCATCTTGCTGATATATTTACAAAGCCACTAGGAAAGTCAGTTTTTGATTTTCAGAGACAACACTTAGGCATAGTCAGTGTTGATGATTGTAACTGTTGAGTTTAAGAGGGAGTGTTAAATATATTGTACCCTCAATAGTCTGACTGTACACTGCCAGTTGTACTGGATAGTTGTACTTTCTATTTTTGTCTTGCTTGAGCCTATTTAGCTCAACCATCTTGCATTGTAACTAAGTTCAGTAGTTCTTCATACATTTCAATATACTATTCTATTCTTTTCTCTCTACATTTCTCTTTGCTTCACAATTTATCATTGATGTGTTTCTATTAATATGAACATGTATAGTTACACAGCATGGTTACAAGGCGTTATAGAGTTACCAACTCCTGTAATGGTAAACTAACTAACTAACTAGTTAAGGATGTAATTAGGTACTTTTCTTATCAAGATTGACTGTATGTATGTATATAATTCTTACACAGGGTCTAAATCCAATGATGTTCATGTTTGTGCTCATCGGTAATGCAACATATGCAGGAGGGTAATTTTAGTAATCCAATGATGTTCATGTTTGCACTCATCGATAATGCAACATATGCAGGAAGGTAATTTTAGTTTTTCATTCCGTTCGAATTGAATTGTTTTGATGGCTATTTACTCTATTCTAAGGGAAAAGTAGCTGACTTATCTGTAAAATATGCTTGTGGATGTATGAAACATCCTTATAAGGTATTTGGAATGGAACAAACTAAATTCAGATATGCCATGGCTTGTAGATGCAACAGTATGTGTCCTCTTAGATTGTTTTGTATCCTTTCATAGTAGACGTTGCAGAGTTGTGTTCAATATGATAAGTGTATGAAGGCTTCCAAATGTTATTATTAATTCTTCCATTTACCCTTATAATATTCATGAATATTAGTGAGGCAAACCCTTAATAAGGACACCACAGATTCTCACCCAATTCATCTATGGTAAGAGGAGAAAACATCATGCCGATAACAAAGATACCAATGCAGATTATGAGGCAATAGAGGCTTAAGTCTAAAGCTCAGTTAAACTTGATCTGGATGATAAGGTGAACCAGTTGACTTGACTTACTGGTGCAATAGGATATATTAACTGCGTGTAAACCACGGTGTGGTTACCACGGGTCCTCATTATTGTTTGTTTGCCTTGTAATCAATGGCATATGTAATTGATAGATTGAAATGTGTTTAATAAATTTTGATAAGTTAAAAAAAATCCTGCATAGCAGTAACACTCACCGAGGTTGAAGTTGAAAGTTAGAATTTGTGGGAAAGGACCCACCCTTATATTAGTCACTAAACATTCATCAACATTTCGTTCAACATTTGTGGTGCATGGAAGTCAAGGATGTGGAACCTATTGGTGGGGGACGGTCATTTTCACCGAGCCCACAAGGGATCAAACTCTATCGAGACTTAGTCTCGTTGTGATAAGGATCAAAGGGTAGGCGCCCCCTCAGGATGTCTTGGTTCTTGCTGAGTCATAGGTGGTATCCATGCAGTAAATGACATGTGACCTCTGGATTCCCATTTATTTTTGGAAACTATATAATCCATCTTGCTATGTTCGAAATTTTCATTCTTTCCAGTACTGTGACTTGCTATGTTCGAAATTTTCATTCCTACCTTGCATGTTTTATCTCTTCAATGTATACTTTCAACTGGTTAGAGTTAAGTACAATTTTCGTTCCTACCTTGCATGCTTTATCTCTTCAATGTATACTTTCAAGTGGTTAGAGTTAAGTACAATTTCCATAGACCATCTGACTTGTGTGTCTCTATATGTGCCAGGACAAAAAAATTTATATGCATAGCAGGAGAAAAAAATACGCATGAGAAAAAGATCAAACACATAAGACACATATAAAGTTACATTCAAATTAAATAAACACAATTTCTTGACATTCAACATAGTTGAAGATAAAAATTTATGAGCACATAAATATAGAAGGAGATACAAATAGTTTTATTTGAAATATATCAAAAAATAATATTTTCTCTTACATATTCCTGGAAATTTAAATGTGTTTGTCATATAGACTGGGATTGGGCTCCCGCGGACCATAAGAGAAATATGTAAAAGAAATATGACTGTGGAAAGAAGAAGTGAGTGACAGTAGAGAGTAATACCTGAAAAGAAGAAATTGGAAGGTCTCAGTCTTTGGCTAAACATTTCTATTTAAAAAGGTGGAATAACTGGATTGATAAACAAATAAGGATGTGATCAGTATAGACTTACACTGATGGTACATATCACCCCTTTTTCTATTTTCTTGTTGATGCCTTTTTATTGTTGTCGTCAATGACTAATGGAATCATGCCAACTATTTGTTGCCTTTCGTCTACGACCTGCTTAATTTTCCTTTGGACCCATTCTTCAATGTAGCTTCTCAAGGGGGCCACGTTGATCTCATTCCTTATTTTTATGTTGAAAAGTTCATTTTCTAATTCCCTTAGATTGATAGAAATATTATGCAGAGCCTGATCAATTTCTTCATTTTGTACCGAATAGTAGACTGGTCAGTTGTCCACGTCATCTTCACCATATTCAAGGATGTTGTAAAAATTTTCTAAAGACAACCCCTTAAAAATATCAACTTGTTTATCTAAGGATTGCTTAGTTAAGGGCAAGGAGTTGATGATTAAGTTGGGGTCTTGGACCTCGTTGTTCCTTCCAACTAAGTCTATTGATGTCAGATTTGTGAATAATTTTTCTTTGTTTGATATGGCTTGTTCACATGATTGGACTTTGAGATGCAGGTTATTTACTTTCTCTTTCCAGCATGCATTTAATTGAGTGATCCAGTTTTTGGAGGGGAGATCTGCTTGTCTTCTTATCGTTTTTGTCATGTTGTTGACATGGGTGCCAAAAGGGATGACCGTGTATAAATAGAAACATTATTCGTTTTTTAAATCCTCCTGCAAATGTTTGAGCAAAGTATGTGCCCTCGTTCCAAGGGAAACCATACTTTGTGATGTTTCTCAGGCCTCAGCAATCAGTTCCATTCTTTTCTTGATATTATTCTCCACATATCCTCTACACGATACGAGGAGGATGGAGGATCATTTTAGCTTCGCTACAGGGGAGGAAGGCATGGCTATTGCTAAAGGACCGGTGAACAATGGAATAAGAATCAAAGTTTCTTCCAATTCCTTGACTCGATCCTTCAGTCTAACATTCTCGGCCTCAATGCCTCCAATTGAATCATAAAGAGCATATTTGGTTTCTCTATGAAGTCGAGAGATTTGGGACGACTGCATGTTTGCAAAGTTAACCTCTGAACGAGATTTCCCTATGTTCTTTTTACATCTCTCTTTTCAATAATTAAATTTTTAGACTCGTTGTTAAAAACAATGCTCTAGAATACAAAGGATTCATCTTCGCTAAAAAAATTCAGTATCAGCTATGTCCATTGGGAAACTATGTTGGTTCATGTCTCTGGGATGATCAAGGTTGTAGAATACGCTATCCAGATCAGTGTCAAGTTCCATGTTCTCACTCTCAATTCCGGGCTCTTCCTCCTTCCCTACAATTTTTTTTCTCTTCTTCTCCATGGGAATCTTGTGAGAACTATCAATTTTAGGGTGAGAAGGGTTGTTATCTCCTCCTCCATTTGAATAATTCTAGGTTGTTTTCTTACTATGGTGGGTTGTTTGAGCGATGCTTCAGGATGTCGTACTTTTGGGAGTGCTATCTGACGATTGAACACTCTTCTCACCGGGGCCTTTTCCCTGTTGCTTGTACAATTCAATGGTGTTTTGCAATGTGTCTAGGTCGTTGACATCAGAAGAAGGAGTGTTTTCATCAGTGTCTCTATTTTCATTCAGGTGTTTCTTTAAAAAAGAATTTTCGAGGCCAACTGCAAGTAAATGTTCTAAAAAAATTCCATTAGGGTCAAACCCTCTTAGTCTTTTATCATATCTTAGGTTCAAGTTGTTGAAATGGGCTGCGAATTCGTCAATTTTGTTGACGTTCCTCAACACGAAGTCCCTGACTTTCTAAGGAAGAGGAATGAACTATTTTTTTCTCTTCTCATGGAATAGATGCAACGAGTAGTTGTATTTCCTTGCTATTTCTGTAACAAACATTATGTTCGTAATGTGACATGGAAGGAAAGAAGGTTTTTCCTTGGATCCAAAAATCCTTATCACACTACAATTCTTCATTTGTTCAAGTGCCCCCTTCTTGTCCAAAAACTTGGTTTCCTGGTTAGATATGGGGGGAGCGTCTTCTCCTAATAATAAAACTTTGAAAATAGAGACAAAATCATTAAAAACTCATAAAAACAGTGGGAGGCCTTGTGCTTCCACAAGGCCTGGTACCAAAAGGTTATTGGGTCGAATTACCAGTGTAAATTATGGACAAAGACAATTTTGGAAACTGACATCAATGCACTATCGCGAAAACCAAGTAGAATGACATACAAAAATTCTTCTCTGTTTTGAAGATTGACTATTGGGAACAAATTTCATGGGAAATTAGCTTCCCCCAATAAAAAATGGTTTTCTCCTTGACTGTGAAATACAAAAATATAAAGAACCATGCGGGAAATAGTTGTTCTGGATTCATGTCTCGCTATTCTTGTAAACAACCAGGAAATTTCCCGGAATGGGTTTCTAAATGAACTAACCTGCAAGCTTGTGATATCTTCAAGAACTACCATCGGGTCTTCTAGGAACTTGGGTAAGAGGTCCAACCTGTTATTATGCTTTCTTAGGAACTGCTTGGAGTCTTCTCCTCTGAACATCAATTTTGGCTCCGACAATATAAACATGTGATGGAAGACTTGAGGTGACAAAGAAATAGGAGAGTGGTCCCACAGTGTAATAATTCTTTGGCCTGAAATATATTTATCGGCGCAGCAAGAGACCAGCTCCTTAATGTCAAAAACTTCAGGGACACAGCCTGCACGAGAAATCATAGAGGTCCAAATTCTTTGGTTATGGGTAGAAGAGGATGAGTAGTAAGAATATGCCCTAGACCACTGGAAGTTATGGTCCTCGCATCCGAAGATGTTCACTATATCTCCATAGAACTGTTGTCGTGCTCGTGCCATAAGTTTATGAGAAAGTTTGGACGATGCTTGAAATGAACAGTTGGAGGGGATAATATAACACTCTGCAAATGTTCGTTTAATGCATGTGAATGAGAAATCTCCTCGAGCCTTTTGCTTATTAATGACAATCTCTATGGGTGTTTCATGATAAGTTATTAGCAGTAAAGCTTACTTATTGCATACTTAGAAGTGCAAAGGTGGCAGGTACGACGAAGAGAAATTAAGGAATGGAGGTTTCATGAACGCGCCAACCTGACGACGAGTGAATGACATTCCATGATGTTTGAAATTAACACTTGGAAGGGATAATATAACCCTCCGTAAATATTGGTTTAATGCATATTAATGGGAGATCTCCTCAATATTTTCGCTCATCAATGACAATATATACGATTCCTATATGATGAGTTGTTAGCATTAAAAGTTACTAATTTCATATTTAGAAATAAGACCTTATGTGTGTGTGTGTGTGTGTGTGTGTGTTTATAAACAATGTTTTATTATAAACAAGTGCGAAGGTGATGGAGATGAGGAAGAGCAAGTAATTTATGGTCAAGTATGAAAAGCGGTAGAACAAGATTCAAAATAGGGTTACAGGGGATACTCAGGAGAGGTGAATGTGTAATGGTCAAATTGTATGTCTTGAAATTTTTTACTGCAAAACGCGTAAAACAGAAGAGGGAATGATGGGGAAATTCAACGATCAATTTGTATATTTGTGGAATTCCAGGAAAGTGGCTAAGTATGGAATAGGGAGATGGTCGGTCGGACTCATTTTCAGAATTAAGGATTGAAGATTTCGTGAACGGGCCAAACCGATGATGCGCGAACGACATTCCATGATGTTTGAAATTAACAATTGGAAGGGATAATATAGCCCTCCAGAAATCTTGGTTTAATGTGTATTAATGGGAGATCTCCTCAAATATTGGTTTAGAATTAAAGATTACTAATTGAATAATTAGAAATAAGGCCATACATACATACATACATACATACATACACACACACACACACACACACACACACACACACACACACACACACACACACACATATATATAAGCGATTGTATGGGCTTGAGTGTAGGGTGGAAAAGGATATTGTGGAGAGGTGAGCGCTTGGCGGTCAAATTATATGTCACAAGTGTGAAGATGATGGGGACGAGGAAGAGCAAGTAAGGAATGACCAAGTATGAAAAGAGGTCAGATGAGATTCAAAATAGGGTTACAAAGGATTGTCAGGAGAGGTGAGGGCTCGATGGTCAAATTGTATGTCTCAGGAATTTTGACTGCAAAAGGCATAAAAGGGAAGAGGGCATGATGAGGCAGCCCAACGGTCGATTTGTATATTTGCAAAATTTCGAGTGTTGTTTGTAGGTTGCAGAACAATGGAAGTTTAATCTTGAGACCGCCTATACGGGAACCTGCAATCAAAAAATTAGATAAGTGTGGAATAAGGAAATGGTTGGTCGGACTCATTTTCGCTAATATATTGAAATTTGTAATAGATATCCCATTACGTGACAAGATATTTTCTGCATGTATATCACGAAATTTGGGGTGTTGTTTGCAGGTTGCGGAACAGTGGAAGGGAAATATTGAACCCCCTTGTCCGGGAACCCGCAAGAAAAAAAGTCGGTAAGTGTGGAATAGGGAAATGGTCAGTGGAATTCATTTTCACTAATATATTGATATTTGTAATAGATATCTCATTACGTGGCATGATATTTTCTACATGTTTCTGGATAAGTTGTGTAGGGACGATTATTATGACGGTCTCCTCGAGGCATGGTGAGCTATTAGAATTAAACCTCAGTTATTGCATATTTGGAAAAAAGTGCAGAGGTGGAGGGTACTGGAAACAACGATTAGGAATTGGATGTTTCATGAACCCACCAACCCAACGATCCACAAAAGAGATTTGAAGAAATGGCCAAGTATGGAAAGTGGACAGTCAGGCTTCAAAATGGGGTGACAATAGTTCCACAGTAGACATGAGGACCCGATGGTCAAATTGCAGGTCTCAGAACTTTCAAGTGAAAACTATGTGACACGAAAGAGGGTATGATGTGGGAGTCTGGAATTAAATTTGTATATCGCAGAAGTCAGGGTGTTGTTCGCAAGTCACATAACAATGGAAGTGCAATCTAGAGCCCTCCTGCCCAATAATTTGCGATCGGAAAAGTGGATAGGTATGGAATGGGGAAGCGGTTGGTCGGAGTCGCGATATAAAAGAATGAGTGAAAATGTGAACCCGTGAGTCCGCCAACCCGCGCAGCTAGACATTTTTGGAAAAATGACTAAGTAACGAGAAGGAGAAAGTAGAGGGGAAAGAGAAACAAGAATTTGGTTAAGTATAGAAGAGGGAAAAGAAGGGCTAATATATTCAAATCTGTAATAGATATCCCATTTCCTGGAAAGATATTTCCTACATGTTTCTTGAGAAGTTGTATACTTATTGCATATACTTGGAAATAAGTGTGAAGGTGGTGGACATAGGAAACAACGACTAGGAATTGGAAATTTCTTGAACCCGCCAACCCGACGATCTGCATAAGAGATTCCAAGAAATGGCCAATTGTGGAAAGAGGTCAGGCGAGCTTCAAAATAGGGTGACAAGGGTTCCCAAGGAGACGTTAGGCCTCAGAGGTCAAATTGTATGTATCAGAAATTTTGAGTGCAAAATGTGTAACACGAAAGAGGGGATGATGTGGGAGTCTAGAATTCAATTTGTATATCACAGAAGCCAAGGTATTTTTTCTAGGTCAAGAAATAATGGAAGTGCAGTCCGCCTGTCCGGGAACCCGCAAGAGAAAAATTCGGTAAGTACGGAATAGGGAAATAGTTCGTGGGATTTGTTTCGCTAATATATTGATATTTCTAATAGATATCCTATTACGTGGGAGGATATTTTCTACATGTTTCTGGACAAGTTGTGTAGGGACATTTATTATGACTATCTCTTGGAGGCATGGTGAGTTGTTAGCATTAAACCTCAATTATTGCATACTTGGAAAGAAGTGCAAAGGTGGCGGGCACAAGAAATAATGATTAGGAATTGGATATTTCGTGAACTCGCCAACCCGACAATCCACAAAAGAGATTCCAAGATATGGCTAAGTATGGAAAGCGGATGCATGTGCTTCAAAATGGGGTGACAATAGTTCCCTAGGAGACGTGAGGACCTAAAGGTCAGATTGCATGTCTTGGAACTTTTGAGTTTAAACTATGTATCATGGAATAGGGTATAATGTGGAAGTCCATTAGTAAATTTGTATATCACAGAAGTCTGAGTGTTGTTTGCAGGTCACAAAACAATGGAAGTGCAATCTAGAGCCCTCCTGCCTAGGAATCTGCGATCTGAAAAGTGGATAGGTATGGAATGGGAAGTGGTTGGTCGGAGTCATGATATAAAAGCATGAGCGCAAATGTGAACCCGTGAGTCTGCCAACCCGCGCAGTTAGACATTTTCGAAAAAACGACTAAGTAACCAAAAAGAGAAAGTATAGGGGGAAAAGAAACGGGAATTTGGTTAAGTATAGAAGAGGGAAAATAAGGGCTAATATATTCAAATCTATAATAGATATCCCATTTCCTGGCAAGATCTTTTCTATGTGTTTCTGGAGAAGTTGTATACTTAGTGTAAATAGTTGGAAAGAAGTCTGAATGTGGCAAGCACAAGAAACAATCACTAGGAATTGTAAATTTCCTGAACCTGCCAACCCGACGATCCGCGAAAGATATTCCAAGAAATGGCCAACTATGGAAAGAAGACAAATGGGCTTCAAAATAGGGTGAAAAGGGTTCCTGAGGAGATGTGAGGCCCCGATGGTCAAATTGTATGTATTAGAACATTTGAGTGCAAAATGTGTAACATGGAAGAGGGGATGATGTGGGAGTCCGGAAGCAAATTTGTATATAGCAAAAGCCAGAGTGTTGTTTGTAGGTCACAAAACAATGGGAGTGCAATTTAGATACTTCCTCAGTGGGAACCCGTGACTGAAAAGTGGCTAGGTATGGAAAGGGGAAGTGCTTGGTCAAAATTGCGATATAAAAGCATGAATATAAATGTGAACCCGTGAATCCACCAACCTAGGCAACAAGACATTTTTAGAAAAAAAACGACTAAGTAACCAGAAAGAGAAACTACACGGAAAATATAAAGAGGAATTTGGTTAAGTATAGAAGAGGGAAAAGAAGAGGATAAAAGAGTGGGAAAATAAAAAAGTAGAGGGCAATTTTTGTAAGAAGGAATTAGTCTCAAACAAGCCCCATTGTTGCAAAACCATCATTTTCTAGTCCAATATNNNNCATTGTTGCAAAACCATCATTTTCTAGTCCAATATTTTATCCACTTACTCATTTTCTATTGCGCTTCTACCATTAAAAAGGGTGTGAGAAAATGCTTTGTTGAAGATTTCTTTTTATTGCAACTTGTGGGAGTAATTATGTTCTTGATACATTCTTCCATGACTTTGACATACTAACTTAAGTATTAAACTTCTTACATGATGGGTTGTTAGCTTTAAATATTAATAATTGCATGTAGAGAAACAACAATGATGATATTGAATTTTAATATTTTAGTTGATTTCATAGTCTCATTTGACTACAACCCCCATAGATCATTTTTTATTTATTCACGAACAAGAAATTTGACAATTTCATTAATAAAGTAAAAAGTGCTCAAATAGAGGCCACGGGATGGAAAACTAATAAATGTTCCCTTTTGGAGTAAAGGGATCAAGGAAATGAAAGGGAAATAAGAAATCGTTTTCTTATCAAAGATGAGATGAAAGTGAAATTTCTAGGGTGGGGCCCTGACTTCCGCATCATGAATTAGTCTCGCTATGTTATATCTGCATTACGAATAGAATTGAATATTGGTTTGAAACTGTCTAAAATTCATTTTTTTTTTCCATATAAGCCTGATGGGATCAACACAATGCATTGTCATATAGTTGTTAAATGCTCCATATTAGATCAAATTACTTGAGCCAATACAATATTCAAGAACTACGAGACTATCGAACAATGCTAATGAGAAGAGGTGTTAAATTCAACAAAGAAGCAACAACCAAGATTCCAAGGTAATTTTTTAATAGTAAATCCATAAAAAAAGAATATTGGGTAGTGGATATCTATCCATAGAAATTGGACTGAGTTCTTTGCACCAAAGCATTGAACATATTTGTCATAAATACGGGTACATGATCAAAAAAAAAAAAAAAA
>CBVK0101373454.1:0-11180 GCA_900067695.1 Picea abies | reverse complement strand
GTGAGTTTGACCAATGTCTGGTCCAGGTACAGTGAGACTTCCCATCACCGTCACTTTGTGTAAGAACCTAAAGATTATGGCCACTAAGGTTACCAATTCGGAGTCAGCCCCTGGGCGAGAATAGTCGACAGTTCGATCCGAACGTACGGGCATGGTATCAAGCCCGAAATCAACTAAAAGGATTCCATGCAGTAATTGTGGATTTACCTCAAAGTGACCCCCATAATACGATCTGACCACCACAATCAGTTAAACCACGGAGGGTTAGTCCCCGTAACTTACCCGAATGCAACCTTGTGCGTAACCCCTGTGTGAGAGGGGGATCCCAGGCAGACTTATACGATAACTGGATTTACTCTCCCTAACTCAGGATGCTATTGTTTGTTTTAGAAACTTTGGAGAGTTATGCTCACAGCCCTAATCCAAAGTACTAAGCCTAGTCTATTGTTGGTGGAGGATCCTAGAAAAGAAAAAGTTCTAGATAACTTTTAATTAGCATTGATTTTAGTGGTTGTTCTTTACGCAAAGGGGTGCATGGAGGTGAAACAAATGGAATTATGACTCAGACCCAAAGAATGCATCGAACATGATAAGCAATCATTTCCTTTCGATGAATATCTATCTAAGGGAGAGAGAGAGTTCTTTCACTAATCCAGCACGAATAAGGAATGCCCTCAAACAATTATTTTCTCAATCAAATCCTAATGTAGAGAAAAAACTTTTAAAATGCCTTCTAATATGCACAATCAATCATGCAGATGTTTTTTTTTTATTATTGTTTGTGTATGGATGATGATCAATAAAACAAAATGCTTATCTTGCTAATTATCTTTCTTGGTATGAATGAAAACAAGCAAAAGTCACACAAACAATACACCCTTTCGTTGCAATCAAAACGAAAAGCAAAAGAAAAGAAACAATCAAAGAGGAAAACAAGCTTCACACCCAAAAGCAAAAGTTGAAGAACAAGTGACCTTGACCGAAATCAAGACAAAGAGGTCTGTAGGCCTTTGATGACCTTCACCAGGGTTTGTACTCAGCTGATGAGGAAAGAAAAGCAATGCATGGAATTCAAATTTCACTCAATAGGGAAGAACTCAATGAAAATGGTGAAGAAGGCTACAAGATCCAATCAATGAGATGTTTATTCTTCAGAAAGACAGATGTCAAGGCTGAAAGGGAAGAAAAGTTGACTTACTAGATCACTCAACAAAAGAGACACAGAGGTAAACCCTGAAAAAAGCAGTCCCAAAGGGTTTCCTGGCCAGAAAGAGGCTGGATATTTGTTGCCAAGGGCAAGGGGCATTATAATGCTCTGTGGAGAGGTATGAAGGAGCGTTGGCACTCTGTTAACACTAGGACAGGGGCGCCAGGGTCTAAAAACTCCAGAAATGTCAAAAAATTCCAAAAATTGGGATTCAAACTTGACAAGTATGTTGAGTGTGATAAAGTAAGGAGCCAATCAGCTCATGAAACCAATAAAAAGAGGGATGAACCAGGTCTGAAACAATCAAGGGATAGAACAAGGTCAATGAGGAGAAAAATCCAAACAAGAAGTTTCAATTTGAGGCTATCTCCCCAGTGGAGTCGCCAGTTTCTGTTGTAGGAAAATCTCCCTGCGGACAGGTAGATCACCTCTAGAGCTTGACCTTAACCCTAGACAGAAAAGTGCTTATCATGGACACTGACTTCCTTTCAAATCTATCTAAACTAACACATGAGAAGGGAGGATGACAGAAGTACCTTTTAACCAACGTTTGTCCCTGCACACTCCGAGTTGCGCTCCAATCCTTTGCTCCTCGCTGAGTTCTACGAACAAGACAATATACGACCGCTTCCTACTCTATTGATGTTATCTTGAAAACAGATCTATCAACTAGTGATAAGTTCATGTGACATTAGACACAAACTAGAAAGAAACAGGCCAAGCGTGTCATATTGATGAGAATAACGACATCATTACTTACAATCGTAGATGCGAGTGCGACAGCTTCGTCAAGTCCCCTTCATCTAACCCTTGCCTGAAAGCTCCACAACCTGGATAACAGCAGCTTCACTGATTACTTTCCTCTGACTGGCTGTAAGTTTCCTCCAATATCATAAGTTTCATAACTTCAGTTCTTCTTTTCTTTCCACCATCATAGAGTCTGTTTATATAAGTTGAGAGGAGCTTAACCTCTTGAGTTATGTTTAGAACAAGTTGGGAACCTCCTCCTTAGATCAGGGATCTCTTGATGAAACCAAGAATTCGAGTACAACTGCCTCCTAATATTGAAAGATCTTTTCCTTATTCTCCTCACTGGGCTAACAACTGACCCAGATTAGGGAGCACTCCTCCAAAAGGGGCATCAGAGCACTAGAACACTCCCAGAGAAGCTTAAGGGGAGTGCCAGCGCTTCAGAAGTGGGCAGCGCTCCTTCAAAGGGGTGAGGAAGTGTTATAACGCTCCCTGAGGCCTTATAGGGGAGAGCCAATGCTCCTAAGGCTGTTTCATGGGAGCGTTCATCCTCAAAACTCTTGATTAAAGGCCCTCTTCAGGTGTTAAGAGTTATTTTATTCCAGTAAACCAGTTCTCCTCCTTCAAATCAGTCATGTGAGATGTTATAAGCGCCTCCTTAGTGTCGTAGTCATGACAACATGTCTGAACATCATTTGCGACACTAGTGACCAACTTGTGACACTTGCGAAAGTTGTAGGGAAGATGCGACACTTATAATGACCGAGAGAGACAATAAGACACTCATCCAGTTGAGCAATTTTGACGTGTAACAAGTCCTAACCAAGATTCGCAACTAGGTCTTCGAGCTTGTCAGTCTTGGAGTGAAAATGTTGCTCAACTTCATCTCTAGGAGAAAGTATCTCAGGGGTCCTAGGCTGCAAAACGGTTTGGTCTAAGACCATTTCACTAATAAAACTGTCAGATTTTGTCCTGAAAAGACTTGTTTGAAAGGGTATCTCAGATTCAAGGTCTAGAAGAACAACTAACTTTTCTGGGGTGGAAAAAGACCTCAGAAGCGGGTTATTATTCCTCAAAATTTCTGTAGTACCTTTCTTCCTAAGTATTCTTTCGGGATTATCTATTACCTTTGCAGGTTCTAGGTCAGGATGAGCTCTGGTAGAAATTATTTTGGGAGCCAGAACTATTGATTTTATTCTACCTT
Organism: Picea abies; assembly: GCA_900067695.1. Classification (NCBI taxonomy): domain Eukaryota; kingdom Viridiplantae; phylum Streptophyta; class Pinopsida; order Pinales; family Pinaceae; genus Picea; species Picea abies. The sequence goes on along the minus strand of CBVK0101373454.1, from coordinate 8,019 downwards.
TGGAGACTTTGGTTATTTATGCACAAACTTTGACAACCTCTAAACATTATTTCTAGATAAAGATTAGGGTTTTGTGTTTTCTCCAGAAATAAAGTCATGTTTGTTCTAGGGCAAAGAAAACAAGGGGTGGAAAGTTTGTTTCAGTTCTTCCCTAGTATGGTCACCATTTATGTTATCACTCTGTAAATTCCCAGAGGTTGTTATGAGGTAAGAAGAAACCTATCAGAGGTAACCTTAACCAACCGCTTCGAAACTAAAATCTAGCCTTACCAGTTTCAGAGAGGGATCTCTCTATTAGTTTTAGATTTGTTTGAGTTTTCAAATATTTTAGGCTAGTTAAAAAGATTGTAACCGAGTTGTTTGTATTGTTTTTGAATGAAATGGTTGAATGCCACTTACGCTTCCATTGGGCTGTGGGGTCTATTTTTAAAAGATAGAAGTCAAAGACAATTTTACAAGATTCATTTCACAGGGAGAGATAGTGCTAATGTTGGATTCTTTAGAAATAAAAATGGTGTATCACTGAAAAGATGAGATATCAGTTAATAAAAAAAAAGAATTTAAGAATTTCTTTGTTATAACCTCGAAAGAAAAACATTTAAATCTATAAAAGATTAAGAACAGAGTATGTGAAGGTAAATTCTACAACTTTAACTTCTTTTAAAGATCAGATTCAGAAAGACAATATGGTATCTGAGAAAGAAAAACTTGTACACGGATAGAAGGAACTTCACCAACAATTGACACGCAGGAATCCTATGAAACTTCTCTTTGTATTACTAAAACGACTTCTTGATAAAAATTACAGCAACTAGAGCTTGCTCAGGTGTAAAGATCAACCACCTTCAATACTTCTAAGTGGGAAATATTTATAATAAAAGTTACAATGACCCTATCATGAATGATCAGGACGTGATGGATTCTAAATTTAACTAACTAACTCAACAAGATACAAAACGTTAGGGACTGTTAATGATGTGTCAAATTCTTCAAGCTGATTTTGGGGATGGTCGTTGGTGAGTCATCTGTACGACTTTGTCTGATCTAATTGATGACTGGACTTGAACACCTCATCTCCTACTCAATCAGATTGCATAGCTCGTCCCATCGTAGCTGAATGGGAATAGTGACTTTGAGTAATCTTTGGTATATTTCATCCATTTCTGTGTACTTGGAAAAAGTTGGCCTAACGATGAAAATGTACCAGATCTCGTGTTGTATGCTGATGTCTAGCTGCAAAGTTTCTAAGAACACCTTACCTGTTATGTTGCCCTGTATTCCTGAAAATTTTGAACTATCTTTGGCCACCGTGGAGAGATTTTGTTTATAATCAAGAAGGGTCATTAACTTATCATTTAGGACCATTAAGTCTGGGAGACCTTTCTTCTGCAGAGCTTCGATCTTGCCGAAAAATCTTTGAACTCCTGTGTCCATAGTCTGGACTTTCTCTTCCAACTGCAGCGTAAGCCCTCTCTTGGTCAGAACCCTCTTGACTTCGAGGATGGTTTATGTCCTGTCCTCAATCTTCAAATCTTCTAATTCTTCCTTGGTTTTTGAATTCAGGAATCTAATGATCTTAGTGGCTTCTGTGGGTATTTCTCCCATCTCTCCTTTTATTTTTTCAATAGCTTGCATGCTCCTCTGTACGAATTCCTTTTGCTCGAAAATGATTTGCACCATAGGCCATATTTCATTTATGGATTTGGAGATATCCATCCAAATATTTTCCTTGTCCTCAGCGAGTGTCTTGACTGCCACTAATTGCTTTCAAAACTGCTGCAATTCTTGTTTGAGTTTGTCTGATGTTTTCTTCTCCATGGAGTAGCTTGTTTGGTAGGAGGACTTGAGTTGCTAAAGATCCTCAAACTCCTTTTTCAGTCTGCTAATCTCTGTCTCCTGTAAGTCCATTTCTTCCATGGATTTAGCTAATTCCATTGTCTTTTCCAGAGATGTCATTGGAGTTGCTAAGGGAATTTCTGTTGTGGAGGTTTTTGCTACCAATGTTGTGCTTACCGCAGTGAGTGGAACTGCGCTCAATGGAATGACTTCCGTATGCATTGATTGTTATTTCTCCTTCACTAATATTTCCAGTTTTGCTTCCATCTCTTTCAACTGTGCATTCTACTCCATGATCAACTTGAGCATCTCGTCCTTTTCACCTTCTGTCTCAGTTTTCTCCTTTGCCTGTGCATCTTTCGTTGGTGGTAGTTTCAGTTGTTTCCTAAGAGATGTTATATCTGCATTTTTATTTTTAAGAATCTCTTCGACTGCTTTCACATTCGAGGGGTCATACCCGATCTTGAGGACCAATTCTTCCAACATTTTAATTTTATTATCTTTCGCAAAGGATGATATATTTTCTAACTATAACTATGTCTGAAAATTGCTCAAAGAGACCTGAAGTTTAGCAACCGAAGTAGAGGCAGTTTCCAAAGTGGAGAAAACCATTTCTCCAGTTTGCCTGTGCATATCCATTTGATCAGTCGGGTGCACATCTCTGGTGTGAAACTCGAATGTTTCCCTTTTGTAGTCGGCGATTGCCTTTGGGTCGGGCACCTGGGCCTGTAGAAAATCCATGTGCATTCTACCCTTCTCTGTGTCAAACACAGACAACAGTCTGTGTTGTGTCGTGGATGTCTGCTTCCAAAATTGAGCATAAGTGTTGCTGGTCAGTGTTTGATTTCTCTTCTTGATCAAGTCATATTTCTCAAAGATGCTCAATTTGACACCTCCTTGTTTTGGTTGGTTGATTAATGAAGTATTCGTCTGCTTCTTGGATGAAGAAGAAGGTGTGATCTGTTGGATGCTAGTGATAAGAAGTGAATGATCAATTTTCATAGCTATATCGGATTGGTTTCCCTTTTCACTGGCCGTGTCAGTTGTAGGAGTGGGTTTTGGCCTCTTGGTGTATAATTGGAAATCTTCAGCCAAGAATTCGGTGACAAAAGGTGAAGAATCCTTCCTGGGCCTTTTCTCCTTTGGAAACTGTGGCGTGTTTTTTTTTGAGACAATAAGAGAAGGAGATTGTTCTTCCATCTCTTCCAAAGTGTTCTCCTCCCACTCCGTTTGATTTGTGAATTTCTCGATTTCAGGCTTGGGTGAATGAACATAGGGAATGTTTTTATTCTTTATCCTCATCTCCGAAATGATCCCGCAAGGGTCATTTCCACAGGAAACTAACGTCAAACTTCATTTCCTTTAGAAACATGTCTGCCTCTTCCTTAACGCCTCGATTATTGCAGATAAAAGATCTTATTTTCCCTTTAATTATGAGTTGTTGTTTCTTCTTCAGAGACACAAAGTGTATGTCATCTTAATTTATCATCTATCTTATGTATTCCAAGGAAAATATCCTCATGGGTAAATACTTGGGCAGCCCGTATGGAGCTAACTCGTATCCATATATCCTGATCTCAGTGTGATTTTGGTAAAGATACCAATCTCTAGTTTTTGCAAGTTCTGAGAGGTATAAAATCCTCTGAATTTCCTCATTTATTATTGGTTATGGTCTGCCATTGAGCATGCTCACCACTAGGTGGTAAAAATTCTCGATGAACTGTTTAAAACTGAACTCTGTGGAATTTCACCTGAGCAGTGAAGTCCAAGATGTCACCGCCTACGGCTTCCCATCCTTGTCCATTTTCTGCATCGAGAAAGAGAACCTATTTGCCTGAAAGAAAACAAACATGTAAGCCAATATGGAGTACCAAAACATGCCTTCTATGGTGAATTTTGAGAATTGCTCGTGAATGTTGTCCACTAAAAAGGTGTTGTAATTTAACTGAGTGGTGGGCATTTCCTCGGTAGAGAAAATGGACAAAAAACCTAATATAGGTTCATCTACACATTCATCTGAAAAATAACCAAGCAGGCAACAGAGTGATGAGATAACTTGGTTTCCCTTTTCTGAGAACAAGGAGGAAGGATACAGGGGATTTGATTTGGGAAGCTGAGCGTCCTATGGGAAGAACAATTCAAATATCTGGGCTCTTTGAGGAAAATTCAATTTCTAGTACAACTCTGTTATGGTTTCAATATTGAAAGGGGAGGCAGATTCAGTTCTGGGTATCTGCATCATCTGATCAATGGCCTCTGGGGTGGTGAAGAACAAAGTTTCTCCCGATGAAGAGACTATGGCTCTCTGGTCAGAAAGGTAGTGGGACTAGCATTTGAGGGAAAATTCAGGGAAATGGTGGACCTAGAGGAAAATATATAGAGGAATATTGGTCTCCCAAAGCCCGATTTCATCATTCTGATCTAAGAAAGTGTCTTTGAGCCATGACTACAGCTCTGCGAACTCAACTTCGCACCTTGTATATGATATTAGATGATCTTTGTCGTCCAATGGGATCTTATCGAGGTCGATTGGAGGAGGGAGGAAAGGATTTTCCCCGGCCTCTGCTTTCTTGGACTTTGGTGCCATAGCTGTGAAGAATACCTGCAATTCAAACAAAATTTAGTGGTAATGGTTGTGGTTGGGATGTTGATTGAAACAGAGAGGAGACAAGGAAACTTTTGGTGTGAGGATAAGAGAAATAATGGGCGAATGAAAGAGCAGGGCTATTGTTGGTTGAACGGATACCCGTTGGGTGCAGGGACAGATTAGCAGGCCTAACGGGAAAGTTAACCTGTAATAAATGGCCAATGGGTCATTGGGGAATTGAGAGGGCAGATGAAAAATGGGTGACGAGTATGACCTGGTGATGTAGAGGGTGTTGATTGGAGACCAGTAATGGTGAGGTGACTTATGACAAGTGACACAAGGGGGATGGACTTACAGAGTTATGAGATAGGACTCTTAGGGGAAGAAAGTGGAAGTGATGTCATGATACGGTGATGGTATGCTAGGAAAATGCAATAGATTCATGTCATGTTAGAGTGGGGGGGCCGCCAGAAAACCATTTCATTCCGAACCCCCCCTCCCATCATTAACAAAAGAATGGTTGGGGGGGTCCGAAAAACATTAACAGTCATTCATCCGCATGCCCAATGTTGAATCGTAGAGATGAGCACTTCCTTTAATGAACTTTCTGGACCCCCCCCCCCGGGGGTTCCAAATCATATCCCAATCGTTGATCTAAGCACTAGTGTCTTGGTCATCCATCTATGCGCTCTCTTTAATCTACCAGTGCGAAATCATTTCTGTAGTGGAGACTTAGGCTTGCGGCCTTTTTGTGGGTTTGCTCAGCTTTTCCTATTTTTGACACAATGGGGGTCAGGTAACATACTTTCAAGCTTCAAAGATATGAATCGACATAGATCATCATGCATGTTTTATTGAAATCAAGCTAACTAACCTATGCTCTAATCTAAGTTCTAACCTACTTCCCTATGACATTTAGCCCAGATTAAACTGTTGGACTAAGAAAATACTCTACCTAGGGGCTATTTGACCAAGATTAGGCAATTTGGACAAATTTATTCTCTATCTGACCTATTTACTTTACTAAGTTTAGACAGTTTAGCCAAGCTTATTCATTAATCCTATCAACATCAATTTAAAAGGACTTGGCCATGCTTAGACTGTATGGACCAAGCCATTGTTATTGCATGGGGCTTCATTTAATTTCTTTTATGCCCTCTTTTATTCTTTTCTTATTTTTCTTTTCTTTTCTTGTCTTTTCTTTCTTTTTCTTTTTCTTTTTCTTTTTCTTTTCTTTCTTTTTCTTTTCTTTCTGCAATGGTCTCTACAAGTCAAAAACACTAAAGGGACCAAAAATACAATCAACAGTTGATCCTATAAATTATAGGGTTATAACAGGTCGATGATACTTTCTCTATCTCAAGACTCATGTGATTGTGTCAACTCTATTACATCTCCTATTAAGATCTAACACATGATCTGGGGTCTACGACATTTACCTTTCAAATGTATCTTATTTTGAGTTAGGGATATGAGTAAGAACTTATATTTCAAATTCTTGTTTTTACCGTGTTTGAAGTAGTTGGTGTAGGTAACTTTATTCACTTTCATGGAATGAGTGGTAAGGTAGAGAAGGAATGTGATATTTATCTTCTTCTTTCTTCTTCCCATCAAGTCATTATCATAGATAAATGGTCATCATCTAGAGGCCATAAAAATGATTGTGTATGTTTCCTACAACCATGTTCAATGTTACAAAAACAACAGTCTACTCATAGGGGACATTCTAATTATATTCAACAAGCCGTGGAAAATTTCTTAAAAAAAAGCAGAGGACTTATCCGTGGATCTCATAGATACCAATAGTCACTAAAGAAAAGTTTAGAAATCCTTCTTTCATTTTACTTTTTCAACTTGGCTTTGAAGCATGAACATAAGCCACCATTCTCGTATTTACATAATATGTGGAATTTTGTAATATACCTAGGGTATATTACAACTAGGGTTACAATGTAGTAATTATTATGTAATAAATAAGGATCATGTATTAGTAGTTATAGGACAATTATTATGTAATGTAATCATTAATGTGTAATAATGATAAGTCATGCCATTTTCAAAACACATGAAGTATCACCCACTATATGTATTTATATATATGTCCATTGTACTTAATCAATCATCATTCTCATATATATTCATATAATAAATAAATATTATTTATGGATATATGGGATTACTTTATTCATTCATGAATAAATATTATTTATGGATATATGGGATTACTATATAATGTCATCATGACCCACTCTTTAAGAAATTGGATTCAATTGGTTGGCCTATAGTCATTTTTTTTTGGGCCTATGGCATTTAAAAAGAAAGGGAAAAAAAATGAGGAGAAAAAAAAGAGTTCTCCAGTTACTCCACACTCGACACTTGTGGCCCACTCTTTATTCACATAATAAGAAATGTTCCAAAATCAAAAGATTCCATAGTTGGCATAAATAAAGTGAATTTCCACATACATAGTAAGAAAAGGTAATTAAAAAAAAAGTTTCCAAGTGGCCCACTATTTATTCACATAATAAGAAATGTTCTAAAATCAAAAGATTCCATAGTTGGCATAAATAAAGTGAATTTCCACATACATAGTAAGAAAAGGTAACTAAAAAGAAAAGTTTCCAAGTGCTTTTAAAGTGTACCTTAAAAAGTATTTAGTCAAACAAAGATTCTATAGTTGGCATAAGTAAAATGAATTGTCACTTATATGGTAAGAAAAAATGATCTAGAATCAAAAGATTCCACACTTGACATAAGTAAAATGAATTGTCATATACATGGTAAAAAAAGGTAATTAAAAAGGAAAGTTTACAAGTACTTTTAAAGTGCACATGGAAAGGTAAAGTGCTTTAAAGTAGAAGTATGATGTGAATCAAGGCATTCCATAGTGACATAGAAGTAAAGTTGTATGTGTGTGTGTGTGTGTGTGTGTGTGTGTGTGTTTTATGTTTTAAAGGAAGACTATAGGATTGTGAAAAAAAAATTTAATATAAATCTCTCTTTAGGTGGAGGATAATACAAGTTTTATAAAAAGTGTAGTCTAAACATTTTACCTTTTGGCTCTTTTCCCGTCATTTTTTTCGTTCGATTTTTCCTAAAATTCGGTGAGGAATGGTTGGATCAGTAGATTTGAGTGACTAAGTTTGTATAATCTGAGTGTCCCAGGGGTTTCACGTTGAATCCATTTATACATTTAGAAATGTTATTTAAAAAACAAAAAATAATGATTTTGTCCATATTTACATCGTTGGATTCCGACCAAAAAAACAAAAGGTAGAAAGTTTAGCCAACACCTTTATAAAAAGTCACTTAAAAGTGAATAATTCAAAATATTGATAACTTGTATAAGGTGAGAAATTATAAATGAAAAGTGGATAATGCAAAAATATAAGTAAAAGGCAGAAGTATTAAAAATATATTAAAGGTAGAAATATTAAAGTTTATAAGAAATTTATTGTTGAAGTAAATAAAGCAGGAAGGTATTTACGTTTTTAAAAAGGTGAAATATTATTATCAAACATATATTCCAAGGTTTAATTAAAGGGTTATAAAATTAAACCTTTTGTGTCAATCAAGAGAAAAGTGAAAAGTCTAAG
>CBVK0101373452.1:1148-14284 GCA_900067695.1 Picea abies | reverse complement strand
CACATCTCTTCTCAGAGATAAGCCGCCACCATTCTAGCAAGCTTGTTTTCTGTTGCATTTTACAGTTTCAACTTATTTCCTTATTGAATAGAAAACAATTTTATTGTATATCTGTTATTATGTGTTAAGAATGTTTTGATAATAATCTGTATTCATTTCGTTCTTCTCATAAAATACAGATCACCAATTCTTCGGCGCTGCTACACTAAACCTTCCCATTTTTTCCACTAACCTCTCTAGCCACTCAGTCGAAATTTTTGGAAATTCGCCAAAGATTTCATGTGGATCCGTGAACACATACCTTTGCATCCATTTATTTTCACTCATATGAGGGTTCCTGTTCTCATGTCGTGCAAATTCCCATTCTTTTTGTTCTAACCAATCTGTTATCTCCTTCTTAGTCGGCCTCCAAAACATTCCCTTAATCACAATTTCCATGTCCCGACAACATAACCATTTGTTTTCTTAACAAGTCTATGCATGGGTTGTAAGAACCAAGGTTTGATTTAACTGTGACCAAAAAATCCACCAGATGTCGACCCTTTTGGAATCACCTTCTTGTGCAAATGACGTCTCACCTAAGGTATCTATTGGGACTGGAAGAACTAGGCGTCTCTAGTAGTAAGGGAAAGGGAGGCGGATACTCGAGTCATTGTTCCTTCTTCTATCCTATGTATGTTTACTATTATTACAGAGATTCTTCATAATTACATTCATAAATATTATGACACAAGTCATCCATAAACTAGTCTATTCTAAGAAGCATAGCAACATAATTCATAAGCACACATAGACAAGTAAATAACACAAGACATAATATCATCTCTAAACTCTCTCTTTATTCATCTTTTGTCTTTCCAACTAACTATTACATTCATGACTCTTGCATAATATTTCTCTACCTTTCACTCAACCCCTCTAATATCCCAACCCATTACATATTTATACCTCAAAATCTAGGGCTAAAATCCTAATCTATCCCAAAAATACCCCATTTACATTGCATGTCTAGCTCAGTTAATTGGTTGTCCTATTGCTTTCTTCATCCTTTCGCTCTTCATGTAGCTTTTCTACTGTTCTTCTATTTCTGGAATGTCGTGTTTTCATGCTTTATTCTCTGTCTCTCTTTCTTTATTCTTCTTTCTGTGTGTCGTCTTCCTCCTACATGATATCTTCCTTCTGCGCACTTTCATGTGGGTTGTGGCTTATTTATGCACTACTTTCCTTACTTTGTGCACTTTCCTTATACTTAGGTTTTTCTACTAATATTGCATCCAAAACTGTCTGTCCAACAATGAGTGTATCTACATTGGTGAGAATAATGAAAATTGAAATAAATAATATATATGAATGTAAATTGAAAATCTTCGTACCGTAGAAAGAATTGAGTCATGAATGATACACATTCTTTCAAAACCAAATCTCATGCCTTATGCCAACAATTCTTATGTTGGCACATTTCCACACTTTGTTTCTTGCAAGTTTTAAACCCCATAATAAATCATAGATTTAATAAAAAGGATGAGGGAAAAATTGCTTTGGAGAGGCTAATATCCACATTTTGTAACATGGTCAAGCATGGATTGAGGAGAGATATAACCAATTCATTATTATAATATTTATTTGACTTATCATGGAGCTAGTTAGCAAATAATAATATTTTATTCTAAAAGACAAGAGATACACTCTATAAAGAAGAGTTCTATCTCTCCATTGTAAAGGGTGGAGAATTTAGGTATTTAGGAACTCTCCTCTTGGGCTGCATTGTAGAACATTTTGGCAAGATTAATGGAGAATTTGAGGTACATTTTCATTTGATGTGAGGGTTAAGTGTGCACTCATATTTTATGTGTTGATTTTGTATTAAGAACCCTTTTAACATGTTGTGATTTACATTATAATGAACCATGCTTCATTTTGGATAAAGTAATGCAAGGTTTCAACCCTCTTATTTATATTGTGATTATGTTCTCCTACATGATTCTTATTAATGGTTCCCGGAGACTTAACTAGGATGAGACTTCAATCTTTAATCAAATTTAGGTCCTTGAGAACCATTAATTGCATATGGATTTAGCACTTAGCAATCTTTTCGACCATAATATATTCATTAATGAGTAACGCAAGTATTTATAAACACTTTTCAAAAAATGAACTATTTTTAATTGCATAGACTTCCTTAACACCATAAAAAGTACTTAGTAAAATTAAATAAATTATTACAATGATTAGTGCAATAATACACTCCAAATCTATTTGAATACTCAACCAAACTGAGAAACAAATTATTTCATTTCATCAAAATTTCATAAATCTATCCAAAGTTTGTGAAATAGTTGTTAGAACCTAAAACAACTTTGTATAGTCTTCAAAAAAACATCTCCTATAATAAGTGGATTTATTGAATATTGTAAAGTTAATTTTAGTTTCTATTAGTTAAATGTAATTTATTGAATGTACCAACTCATCAAAATATACATTGATGCATTAAGTGATCCTTCTATGTTTCAATGTATGAGTTTCTCCTTCGAACTGTTGAAAAACAATATTCAACTTATCATACTAAGATATCTTAAATTGAAGGTTATAAGAGAATTTGAGTTTGATATTTCATCTTCTAATCACGTCTTCATTATCCCAAAGCCATCCATAATGCTAAAGTGTGCATTTATTTCAACTCATGAATTATTTTGTTCATGTTCATGTTCATGATGTTCTTTTAGGTCTCTCCCTTTATAAAATAGTGTAGATCTATGTTTCCTAGGAATATCCTTGTAGTTGTATTTTTATGTGGAATTAGTTCTTAGAAGAATGGAGATACAAAGTTGTTTCTATTTACTGTTTATGAGAGTTATCTTTTGAGAATAGATTTCTTTAAATCCATTTAGATTACATTTGTTTCTTGCAACTTCATATATAAACAGAAAAGAGTGGAAATCAAAACAATTTGAAATTCATGCATTCATCAACATAAAATGTAGAAACACTGAGATTCATAAAAAATGTGCCATTAAATGTGTGTGTGTGTATTAAACATCATCTAAATTTTAATTTTTTTACAAAATGGCACATCGTGCCCAATATACAAAATGACAACAAGTTCCCTAACATAAAAAATAGCCATATGGTGGCCTAGATACAAAATGATAGTCATTTCACTCATTGACCATTGCCACCCTCGCCAGCCTTAGGAGTATCTTGGAAATCGATCTTTCTTCTCTTTCTCAAAGAATCACATCGAGTAGTTTTTCTCCTTGGCGTGGTTTGTGGCTCCGGAGACTGTACAAAGAAAAAATATTATTATAAGTTTTTTTCCACAATGAATAAAAGACTTACAAAATGATACTTTGTAATTCAAAATAAGACAACTCACCACAGATGGTACTAACAATCGTGAGGATGTTACCCTCCTCCGTGACCCTAATCTCTCAGGGATGCCACCCTGCCTTAGTTACAAGGATCAAATCATAAAATTTAAACAAATGTGCATAAAACCAATTCTATTCATGATACATAAAAAATGATCATCAATACATTATCTCAACATAAATATCTCATGAATCGATTGAGATTCATTGGCAGGTGGAGCACTCGTCTATACCACCTACTCTGAAGCAACATCTATTATGGAAGCCTCTGTGGATGGCATAAACATAAATGGTGGTGGGGGTGGGTAGCATACATGTGCATCCACTGTGGATGGATGCAATGGAAGAGGTTGTGCATATGGGTGGCCTACAGGTGCATCTACTGAGGATGCATGGAATAAGAAATATGGTGGGGATGGGCAGCGATGAACCCCCAAGGGCTGCATAAGTGATGGAATAACACTTTTCCTAGAAATAGGTAACCCAAAATCCATGGTTGACTACCCACGGACTAGAATAGTAGTGTAACTGGAAAAAATGTCAGCAACCTACATACATATTAATAATATTGTTATTAGTACCAAATAGTAAAATTAAACAACATAAATACAACAAATTTGAGATTTAAATGAGATATAACTCAATACATGATACCTATGAAGTAGGTTACTTGTCCATCCCAGTTGGACATTGCTTGAAACCACCTAGTTCCACAACCTGTATAAACACAAGAACATTATAAATCTGGGGATGATAGAAAATAAATAAATCACTACATTGAATTTATCAAATGTGACATATACCTTTATATGTGGTACAATGTGTTGGAGCCACCCTTGTTTTTTTTTACCTTCCAAAAATTTTTTCAATTTTCGAAACTTGAAATCTAAGTTGAATTTCTTCTTTCTTCCGAGATCTTAAAACTCTGAAATCTTGTCGCCTGAACAGAAATGCTTTTCTTACTTTCAAAACAGATCCATTCTCACAAGTATGTTCGCTCTTTTATTTTATTTCGGGTCTCGCAAGTCGGATACTTAAATCTTTCAATTCACAAGTCCCGAGTCGCGAAATTGCGAACTCGTTTTAATTTTTCGCCCAAAGCATTAACTAGGGTAAAAATTTTAACCCATGATTAGACGTTGTCGGGGTTTCGCGTCTCGGCATTCGTCAAACCCAAGTTTTTGTTCTTTCAGCCCCGATAGCTGAGAGCACGATAGTTTTGTGATAACCTTGGTCAAGGATTAAAGGTAAAAAACTAACCATGGTTAAAAGTGGTTCTCGGCACTTCGCTACTTGGCACTTTCTTTCATAAAGTTAAGGTCTCCAAAACCCCGATTCACGAAGTTGTGACATGATTATAGCAGGATTAATTAGTAGCCTAATCTAAGATTTCCTTCTCATAATTTGAGCCTTAATTATCACCACATCGCGACTCGGCATATCATTCTCCCAAAAGTCTGTCTTCGAATTCCCGAGTCGCGATATGGCGAGTAAATCAATTATATAATTAAGGATGTGCCAAATCAAGGTTACTCTTAATTAAGCTAAATTCGGCACTTGCAGTCTCGCGAGTTGAAGAGTCAAAACATGAAAGGGAAATTCATGATACAGCGAAAAGCGAGAAAATTATTTAAGTCGCTAAGATTTGAAATTTTAAATTAGAATGAGATGCGTCCCACGCATCGAGGTTTGCACACTTCACGAGGTAGCTACTTGCTCTCCATAACCTGACTGCCTGTCAAATCTGCTGAACATTGATGACATTAATGAAGAATTAGGGTAAATCCACGAACAAATATGATCGGATATATGCAATAAATTTGTTTCTATTTGCGATTTGACAGACTTATTTCAAATAGTACAGAGTTTTCAAATATATACGAGAGTTTCATTTTATTTTAAAAATTTCTCATAGCCGCACAGAGCTCACCTTTCTCCGAGTGAACCAATCTCTGCCTGTATACACAGGTCTATCACAGAAGGGAGAAAACACAAGTTTCAGACATGTATCCAAGGAGAGCATCGAAAGCGAATGTCGAGGTTGCAGCGCAGGGTTTAGACAACGTCTCAGATACTTCACCTCGGACTGGTGGCTCAGTACCTAGGTGGTCGTTTGTTTCAGATATTCTACAATCTGAGTTGGTGAACTATTCAGACTTTGATGACAATGATAACGAAAAAGACGACCTGAACACTAAATAAAAAATAGTTGTTCAGTCTGGAATGCACCGGGTTGCAACCAGACCACGGTTACTCCCATATTACGACATGATCCGATGGGCGTTGGATCACAGAGACCTTCCCACCAGAACTATCGTAAATGACCAACGGGCCACGATCGGGACTTTTAGACCGGAGCATATCCAAACTATGTATAGGCTCCCAACAACATCTGAATACACATATGATGCTGAATTCCTGGAGGAATTCAAAAAGAAGGAATGCGTTGAATATGACAAAACCATGCCTGGTTTGATAAAAGATTGGGTTTCGCGCTCCACGACATTCAGAGCGAATGACAAGGGCGTGTATTCAATTGCTTCGCTAGAGCCACATTATATGTATGTGGCGATGATGACATGCCGACTTTTCGGAAGGGAGGATACAACACATTTCTACATTGCGTGGGTACCTCTCATCTTTCGGGTAGCAGAAGGTTGCTCATTTAATTGGGCAAAGATACTCTCGGATAGTTTGTTCAACAAGGTCACAGAATATCGGGAGCAAAAGGCAGCCGGGAAACCATCCTCATTCTTCATGTCTGCATATATCATGGACGCGATATGTTCCATGACACCATTCCCTTTGATGAATTGGGCTTGGAGTCCAACCCAAGAAAAAACTGTGCATGAGTACCACGATAAACTGTGGGAAAATAAAGCAAATAAATTTATTTATGAGATTTTCAACTGGGTGATGGTGCCCCTGCACATCGCCATTTTTGGTCGTTCACCACCTCGCATCTTGGATAGCATTGCTGCAAATCTGAAGGGTATCGCGGACTGGTATGTAGAAGCAGAGTTTTCCTATTTCAGAGTGTTTGGAGCTACTTTTCCCCCGTTTGCGCTACCACTGTTTATTCCCGACAAGTTGGCCTGTCGCGAGATTGCCCGACAAACAGTGATTGGCGGAGTGAGTAAAGAGCTCAAAGCATCATCAAAGAAGGTATGGCCATTTTTCCCCGTTCGACTAAATTCTTATTCTTTATTGGATTTTGGACATGCTAAGGCTGAGGCTGCAACCTTAGAAGACTTGAGTTTGGTCTCTATTGAATATAAAAAGCATGATCCTCAGAAAATTGTAAGCACCCATTTTTCAAATTGTGGGTTGAAGAAGTTTGAACACGAGTGTTCACCCTCGGATGATATTTTCCGAGGGGCGAGGTCCTATGGGGAAGTGCTAGTTCGAATCAGATCTTTAGCACCCGAAGACATGGCCTCTGTTTTAAAGTTTCAGGAGCATAGAAAAAGATGTCTTCCCATTGTGCTAGGAGGTTTGGGTCTTTCCAAGGATAAAGAGAAGGAAGATGAAAGTTCTGAGGGCCAAACTTCTAACCCCGAAAAACGTCAGGAAGGGGAGCAAGAGAAGAATCCCGAGCAGGAGAAGAATCCCGAAACAGAAAAGGAGACTACTGACCCACCCAAGGAACATAGTCCAGAGGTGGAAGTAAGAGACACAGACCCACCAGAAACTCAGAATCCAGAGACTGAGACAAAGACCTCTGATCCTCTGAAGGAACAGGACTCACTCGGCACACCAGGAAAGGCGGCGAAGCAAATCAGGGAACCCATCACTTCTGTCACCCCTTTGCAGTCAACGTAAGGAAATATAGGAGAAGGATGGATTTTCGGTGAAGAAATAAGACCCATCAGAGTAGAAGAACTTCCTCCCAATGAGTTCTTCTTCGACAAAAAGAGAAAAGCAGTTGTGAAAAGGGAGTTCAACCAGGAGGAAGGATCAACTGCTAAAAAATTCAAAGTGATGACAGATTGAAAAAACAAAAGGAGTGATGAATTTTCCACAGAGATAGCAGGAACGCTGGGAGCGTATGCATCGGCGAATCAATTCTCAGTCGGGATGTTGAAAAATCAGCTCAAGAGAAAGAATCGCCTGATCAAGACTCTCGAAGCCCGAGTAGCTTCGGCTGCAGAAAACGCTAAGAGTCAGGCGAGTGGAGAAATAGAACTGGCCCGATTGGCCGATAAAAAGGAAATAGAAGTCCTCAAAACCAAATTGGAACAAGTGAATTCAGTGATCCGAGATGGTCGGATACAGTCAGGTCAGCAGAGGAGTATGATTACAGAGCTGCAGGCTCAGTTAGAGGTCGCTGAAAGCAAGGTGATCGACATCAATATTTTTAAATCCCGAGCGATCGATATTCGGAGTAGGATCTCTTCTACGCAATAGAGTCTGCTAGACAAAGTGGGAGAGATTCGAGAAGATTGCCTGTTAATGCATCGGATTTCTGAGAATCTGATTGTCAAAGAAAAGAATGTAGAGGCTGCTCGGGTCGCCTTTCAAGAGGTAGTGATAGCTACTAACAACAGATTTTCAGCAAGTTCTCCCGGACTCACCATCGTTGAACAAACTAGAGGTAATATTTTGTTAAAGGATTGGGAACATAATATTACCTTAAGTAGGGAACAGACCCAAAAAGTAACCAATTCATTAGAAGAAGCCTTCAATGCTATAGATGGTGAGCTATTAGGAATGGAGAGTGGAGGTGACTCAGAGACGTTGAGGCAAATGAATGTAGCTCAGATTTCCCTCGACATGAAGGAGAAGAAAGAAAGAGATTCGGTGGAAATATCTAAGATGGACAGGGCAGACATGGCTCAAGTTGACAAACATTTGATTCAACCTAGTGCACAACTCAGCGCCCTTGACATCATTGATGCACAAATGGGTGATAAACTTCCACAGTTAGCCTGAGAGTGCTATTTTACCGAGGCTAGCTGTCAAGCGGAGCCTTCGCAGCTTGTATCCTAGTTTGTGGACAAATGTATCATGTACACCGAATCCATGCAAAGACAAGCACCTGGAACTTTTTGAAAATAGAATAGGAGAGATGGAGTGATTTTGCTCCTCCCAGTTGCCAAGCGGAACCTTCACAGCTTGTATCCCAGTTTGAGGAAAAATGTATCATATGCACCGAATCACGCAAAGACAAGCATCTGACACTTTTTGAAAATAGAGTAGGAGAGGTGGAGTGATTTCGCTCCTCTCAATTGTAACTGCATTTATGAAACCGTGGAGTTTCTAGCCAGAGATTTTTGCATAAATACATGACAAAAAGAAGAAGAGGGGGCTGGACCTTTTTGGTAGTAATTGTAATAGAGTTTTTTCATTCGAGAAGTTAATACAAGCAAATTTGAAGATTCCTGATTCCATCACGACTGTGTTACAAGTTTGTTTTGTTATGTTTCTTGTTTCATTTCATTTCACTCTTCATAATTGATGTGTATCACTATAATTTAGTACGACCACTACTATAGTGAAGGAATTTCATCTTTCTGTAATTGTTTCTTGTCTTTCCTCTGCACTAGCTATCAGCGGGTGTAAGACCAATTTGCATTTACAAAATTTTATATTTATTTACACTATGTCAATTATTTCTATGTCAATTTCTTCTTCTGTGTATGTGTGAGTTTTCTATTGACAGGAACCTTACATTATCTACAGCTAAATGTTTTTCTCTCATTCCACATCTTTTACTAAAAATAATACAGTTATGGGAAAGGGCCTTCAGTTTGCATTCCTATTTTATTCTTCATGCAAAAATTTCTCTTATTTTCCACCAAATCGAAACAGTGTTGAAAACTCTCTTTAAATCATTTCTTACTGGTACTGTTTCTCAATGACTGTCCCTACAACAACTCAACCCAATATTCAACCCGGACTATCTAATCAAACACATATTGCTTTAAATCTTTTTGACACGATCCTCAAAACTACTAACACCCGAGAGGAACTTAAACGTTCATGGGCAGCCATTGAACAAGATATTACTACCCAGGAACAGTTGGAAGCTAGACAACGAGAGCGTAGAAAACTTCATTAGTTTCCTCTACCGAAGGTTAGCGTAATCCTTTATCAACCTTTATCATACTTTCAGATGCCTTGACACTGTACTTTTAAGCCTTAATTACAGACTCAGGAACAACACAATGAATGAGCAGGTTGTCTCTACTCTTGAATCAGTGGTGGAGGCATGCAATGATGCATCTGTCGGTGTAGAAGGTATGTTATATGAGTGTAACGACTGCAAAATATCATACAATAAAATATCGAAATAAATACACAAAATACTATATAAATATATAACAATGAAGAAAATAGAGATGGTTAAGATACTAACCTACTCCATCAAGATCTCATGTCTACTAGCCTCCATAGTTCCATAGTAAGTCTTCCCACAATTCATGCATATGTGAGGCTCGCATGAACAACTGCTCTATTCATGTTCCCTCTCCTCACTATACTCTTCTTTAGGGGTTGAAGGTTCGACCCCTCCGTTAATGTCACTAGTAGGAACCTCCTACTGAGATAGTGCAACAAAATTACCATGTTGCACTAGAATATGAGTCAAGGATGATAGAGCTACATGTACCTCCTGCAATCCCTCTAAAATGAGAGGATGTTGGGTGGGGGGAATAGGCCTTCACCTGTGGGGACGAGGACCTTACATGGGATCATGCCTAAAAACCTTGTTAGGATATTTAGACACTTAGGAGTTAGTTAAGATCTACTTGGTCTAATGTGTCGTTAGGTAAAAGTGTGTTTCTTCGTGTGTTTATTTAGTATGCATTAGTATGCATTTGTAGTTAGGAAATCCAACGGTCACGATATGTTCCCGACATAGAGTGATCTGATGGTTCATACTCTCCTCGATCTTAACGACCATTGATCCATGGCATAACACCTTATTGGTCCATGATCTCTATTTAAAGAGCATGGAGGGTCATTTGTCGATGATCAATTGTGAGAAACTCTCTTGTAAAATCTCTCTGTAATATTTTTCTTTGCATTAATAAACTACTCCAAGTGGTCGTGTTGGCCGGGATCGTGGATGTTTCCTCGTAGGGGTTTTACCACGTGAAAACATCGGTGTGTTGATATTTGATCTGGTTATGTGAGTGGCTACTGAAGGTGTTGTCCTCTGTTGGAATACCTTTTTTGTCGAACATGGTATCAGAGCCTGTTTGAAGACCCGCTCCTATTGTAGATCGAGATTGTTAAGCCAAGTTTCCTCATCTCCATCTTTTATAATTTTCGTACATTTCTAGGACGAGAGGACTATGCCATTTCATCTTGAGCACTCGTTTTAGTTAGGATCACTTTTCGTTTCACTCGAAAAGGATTATGTTTGCCCAAGATATGACCATTACAGTCAAATCTAGAGGTAAAAAGCCTAAATACACATTTTTAAAATTTCTACAAAGTTTTATTTTGGTTTTATTTCGGTCTGATATTATTTGTTTCCAGGTTGCTACTCTTTTAGATCTACGTATGATCTTTGCCCCGCTCCCTGTGCGGTCTCGGCAAATCAGAAACATATAGAAAAAGGTGCATCTTCCAGGTAAGCTAACCGAGATCTAACCCTTGTTGTCATCGAGAAGCGAATTTTTTTTCTTGTGTGAAAAGTGTTTTTTTAGCACGCTCTCCAAGGTCGTCTTCCACAACAACAACAAAAATACTCCCTCTGAACATTACAATATGTTTTTCTAGACCATTTGGTTAAAACTTGCCTTATTAAGTAAGAGGTCTTGAGTTCAAGTCTCTGTTTTGTTACTTTTTTGAAAAAGTTCATGCTAAAATTGTATAGTATATTTCACTTCAAGTATAAAAGTGAATCAATATAAGTAGCTTTAATATTTTATTTTAGAGTTATTTATTTTGCATGCATATTTTTTGTTATAAAGTAACTTCATTGTAAAAGTGATCCCCACTTCTCTTTATAAAAGTGGGTCACTTCATAAAGCAACTTACACTATCACATGGTCAATTGGTTATCATTTATGCCTTTTTTTAGAAGGGCATAACTCTCACATCGGAAGTCCATTTTCAGTGCCGTTTTTTTTTAAAACCGCATGAATTTTCAAGATCTTTCCATCTAGATCATCAGTTTTAGTTTTTAAATCCATATTATCTGCATATTTAATATGGCTTCTACAAGTAATGTTTTTCTTACCAACACCAACTACTTCCAATGGAAATCTCATATGGAAGATTTATTAAGAAGTAAAGGCTTGTACCGGATTACCTTGGGAAAGGAAAAAGAACCCACTAATGATGATAAGAAATACAAATGGGCTAATAGGAGTGATGAAGCACGTGGACTAATCAGAATGTCCATCTCTCCTGATTTAAGATACCACCTCCAAGAAATTGATGACCCCGAAGAAGCTTGGGACAAGATTGAATCCGTGTTTCGTAAACTCAATATTATTCGAGCACAACAGTTAGAAAATCAAGTACTGACCTTGAGTCCCAATGATTTTTCTTGCCTTGGAGAATATCTATCTAGGTTTAAACCACTCAGAATTTTATGTGAAGAATGTAAGATAAAAATGGAGGAAGATCATTGCATCTATCTTATTCTTTCTAAGCTAGGTAGTGCATATTCTATGTTTGTATCTACCTTTTATGCCATGAGAGAGGCTTTAGGGAAAGCTTATGAAAAACCCACTCTTTATTCCTTTTGTGCTTCTTTTATTAGAGAGGAAGATAATCTTGTACAATTTGGAGTGATCAACACTGCAGGTACCTCCAACAAAGCCTTAGTTGCCTAATAGAAACATAAACCCAAGAATCCCAATAAGAAACATTCTCACCACAACAACAAGAAATATAAGGGTCCCAAAACCACTCAGACAACTTTTGATCCGAATGGAGACAAAGGAGAAAAATATAAAAGTAAGAAGACTGACAGACATTACAACTTTTGTGATAAATATGGTCATGATGAGTCCAAGTGTTTCAAGAAGATGGAAGCTTTAGAAGCAGTGATGAAGAAGCACAACATCAGTCTTGATCCTACTTCTTCTTCTTCTTCTCATGGACATGCACTTTCTGCTTCTAGTTTCTCCTTCCATACACCTTCTACTTCTACTTCTGATAAGTGGATTATTGATTCTGGAGCATCTTATCATATGGCTAAGGATAAAGACATATTTTCTACTCTAAATGAATGTAACACCAAGAAAATATTTGTTAGTGATGATAGATCTCTTAGTGTTGAAGGATTTGGAACAATACAAGTAGAAAATGGACATTTCAATGATGTATTATGTGTTCCAAGTCTTTCTTGTAACCCTCTATCAGTTTATCAAATCACTCATTCAGGTGAAGGTAAAACCGTACATTTTTCACCTCAACAAGTTGTAATCAAGAATCTAAAATATCCTAATCATGTTCTTGCAACTAGAATGGCTGATGATATTACTAGGTTGTACAAGTTTGACAACTTTGGGTCACCATCTTTTTCATCAGTTTTTGTTGCTCATAGTGATGACTTGAGCAAACTTTGGCATGAGCGGTTTGGTCATCTAAACTATCACTCATTGCAGCAACTATGTAATCAATAGATAGTAACTGGTCTTCCTCTTGTTTCATGCAGAGATGGCGTTTGTGCCAGTTGTGTTCTCAACAAACATCATTGGGATAGTTTTGAAAAACGTGCCTCTTGGCACACCTCGGGTGCTTTGCATCTTGTTCACAGTGATTTGTGTGGTCCACTTTCTTCTCCTTCTTTTTCTAGGTGCAAGT
>CBVK0101373451.1:0-18031 GCA_900067695.1 Picea abies | reverse complement strand
ACATAACCAGAGCAACAATGCTTCATTAAAATTTTACAATCGGGAGCTCAACTCAACCATCGATCCCTTACGAAATGGAAAAAATGCCTACATATACTTGGAACTAACTCAAGCATTGAAGGCACGATCCTATCATGAATTCAATGCTTGAAATTGAGGAGCTTATCTATCAGGATGGGCTGTCAGTCTGCCTCAATCAAATCTTCCCTCTGCTCCCCTGTCACATGCCTCTTTATTCAGCATGGCTCGCACCAGGGGGTAGCTGAGCCCCTTGAATATTGAATTGGCATGTGCAGGTTCCTCTGGTGAGTTGGAGACTCGGCGTGGCTTCCCTGAAGAAAACCGGTACAAGGGACCCTCTTGAGTAATTTCAGCTAGGACCTCCATGTTCTGCAATAAATGGGTGACGTGAGGCTTCACCCACCCTCTTTCTCCTTTCTGTTGAACCGAGTGGAATCCCTGATGGACACCCTGATGGACACCCGATCCAGCCCACAGGTATCTTCTTCTTTCCTCATGGTTTTCTGAACTTCACCGTGACCCTTTCCTGACTCTGTATCAGGTTTTGGGGTTTCGTGTTGCCCATTGTCGAGATTTCTTGACCCTCTGAACTCTCGATCACTGATTCTTTGATGAGCGCATGTATGGGTTAGCCCTCCTGACAATACTATGGTCCATACAACCACCTTTTAGATGACTAGAGCCAAACCTCTGTCGGGGTTTCGGCGCTTTCGATGTCTCGATATAGAAGTCCTCGAGACTTGCGATTCTCCGATTGCCGATGCGCCTTCTGTGCTAGCCCTTCGACTAGACCCTGGTCTAAGTGACCACTACCACATGTCTTTGACCATACTCTCCATCAGGGTTTCATGGTTTGCAGTGTCAACGAGCATGCATCCTCCAGACTCGCGATAGCCTGCCACCTGGATTCCACTTACTCTTGCGGTCCCACACGCTAATCCAACGATTTGCCAAGATATTGCTTCTCGCGATCTCGCAACTCTGCACCAAATCTTTGCATCTCCAACTCACGAACCTCTGAGTTCATGATATGTCGATGGCACTTAGCGCTGTCTCCCTACAAGGATTGACCTTCTGACACCTGTCCCCCACTACGGTCCTAAGCTCCGTCGGGAAATCGCGTATCAGGATATCGTGATTCCCGTTGTCATCTACATGGGACTTTCAGTTCCCCGATCCTCGACTCTGCGAGATCTCTCGCCACGTGTCTTCTGCTAACAGACGGCTCTAATCCAGTCAGAAAATCGCGTATCGTGATTCATTCATGTAAGAGTTTCCTGCCTCCAGAAACCCCGATCCTATGATGAACTGAAACCCCAACTCTCCTTCTGATGTATGGTGCGTGTCCTGCCAAGGTCAACTGCTAGGGTCCCCATCAGTATTTCGAGACTCGAAAGGTCTCGGTTCTCTTTCCCCTTGAAACCCTGATACAAATATTGTTACTAACATTTAGGCTCCATGGGAGATAGAGTCGTCCCTGTGATGCTCTAAGGATTCATTTTGCAGTTCCAGTGCCCTATCCATTGGGCTATGGAGTCACTTATTAAGCCGAAACAAAAGTAAAAACAAAGAACAGAGAAGGCAATATTTACAAACATAGGAGCCACTGGAGGCTCAGACAAAATATTTTTTAAGAAAGTGCCCATTTACTGGGCCGCTGAAAACTTCTTCGCCTTCCAAATCTCGTAGCTTGTATGTGTTATTTGAGAAAATCTCAGAGATTTTGAAAGGCCCAATCCATGGGGCTTCAAATTTGTTGTGTTTGCCCTTATATTTTTTAGGAGCATCCCATTTCAGCACCAGGTCTCCTATCTAGAACCGCTCCTTCTTGGCCTTCCTATCGAAGACCTGCTTGATCTTTTGCTGATGGTCCTGAATCCTATCCACTATCTGTTCCCTAGCCTGCTGGACCTCTACTAGTTGATAAATCCTTCTGATCATGTCATTGGGCTCTTCTTGATAATCTTGAAAGAATTTCTCTACGGGAATGGCCAGCTGAGAAGGGAAGACAACTTCGGCCCCGTAGACTAACTGGAAAGGGGAGAGACCTATAGACCTCTTTGTAGTCACCCGATCAACCCATAGGGCGAATTTCATCTTGGAATTCCAAGCCTTTTTGTTGTCTTCCAATAACCTCTTGATGATCCTTATCAGGCTTTTGTTGGAGGATTTTGCTAGACCATTGCCCTGTGGATAATATGGGGTGGATTGAATCAATTTGATCTCGAACTGTTCACAGAAATTGGCTAGTGGTTCAGATCCCAAAGTGGCTGCATTATTAGTGACAATCTTATTTGGGCAGCCGAACCTTGTGATGAGGTCCTCCAAGAATCCAATGATTGCCTTGTGGGAAGCACTCCTAGTGGGAATAGCTTCAATCCACTTGGTAAAGAAATCTGTAATAGTCAGGATCCACCTGTACTACCCACTAGAGGCAGGGTGAATTTCTCCAATGAAATATAGGCCCCACTGCTAGAAAGGCCCTGAAACCACCACCGGTTTTAATGGCAGAGACTTGAGCTGCCGCTTTCCTACAAATTTTTGACAATTGATGTAGGCTCTAACCCTTTTACAGACATCAGTGAACATGGTAGGCCAGTAGTATCCAGCCCTGAGGATTTTGTGGGCTGTGGCTTTCCAAAAATGGTGCCCCCCACACAGGCCGCTATGAAATTCAGCCACAATCATTTCGGCCTCTTGTGGACTCATGCATTTTAAAATCAATCAGACAATATCTGATTGCCTTGAGCTTTAGAGCTCTTGCTTTGCTTCTTTGCAGGCCATCTGGAGGCCGCAGCTCATGCAGAAAGTATATGACATCCTTATACCAAGGACATCGAGCTAATGGGGTCTCCCTTTGATGGTCTATATCAGGCAGTTGATCCTGCTGGATACCTGAGCATTCGTTGATGAGACTTATCCCCAATGCTTGGCAGTTTGCTTCAGCCAATAGCTTGGCTAAACCTTGCCCTTTGATCAATTTGGTGGGCCTTATTTCCAGGTCAAATTCCAGGATTTTGGTTATCCATTTACTCCTCCTCCCGTCTATGTTAGGACGAATAAGACTGTCTTTAACAGCAGCCGAGGGGACATAGGTGATGATCTTTGACTGCAGGATGTAGGTTCTAAAAGCTTTGAGATATTTTACTAGAGCATAAGCCTACTTTTCCATAGTGTCATACTTGACTTCTACATCCCTCAATGCTCGGCTAAAATAAGCAATAGGCTGCTCTAGCCCACTGTCATTCATCTGTAATAGAACAACAGCCACTGTGTCAGGTGAGGCAAAGGAGAAAATAAGGAAATCCTTTGAGTAGTTAGGACTGGTAAGCACAAGAGCTTCAGTCAGGGCCTTCTTGATTTGTTCAAAGGAATGTCGCCATTGAGGGGTCTACCTTACTTCATTCTCTTTCTTTAACATGATTGCTATAAGCTTTACCTCCTTAGCAAAGTTAGGCACAAACCTCCTTAGGAAGTTAATTTTACAGAGGAAAGATTGGACCTCCTTCCTAGACCTCGGGATTGATAAGGCTTGTATCGCCTCAACTCTGTTGGGATCAATTCTGACTCCTTCTGCTGATACTATGTGGCCTAGTAACTTTCCCTCCTACATGGCGAATAGAGATTTCTTGGGGTTTAATGAAATGCCAAACTTTCTACATTTCAAGAAGACTTTCCTGAGATGGCGACGGTGTTCTTTGTCAGATTTTGAAAACACTATGATGTCATCTAGATAAACGACCACAAATTTATCGTTTTCCCCAACAAAAGCTATGTCCATGGCATGCTAGAATGTCGCCCTTGCATTCATTAGTCCGAATGGAATCTTGGCATACATGAATGTGCCCCATGGAGTGGTGAATGTTGTCTTTTCCCTATCCTCAGGAAAAACGGAGACTTGATTGTAGCTAGAGAAACCGTCAACCATGGACATCCTGGAAGCTCCTGTCACCCTCTGCAATATATGTTCCATCTTTGGCAAGGGGTAGTTATCCTTCCATGAACTCCTGTTCAGGTTTCTGAAGTCTACACAAAGTCGGATCCCCATTCTTTTTCCTTACTGGGACCAAGTTGGCCACCCATTCTAAATATCTTAGTGGTACAATGATCCGAGCTTGAAGCAGCTTCTTCACTTCCCTCTCCATGATAGGCAGCAGCATGGGATTGATCTGTCTCAGCTTCTTCCTAAATGGATTTGCCTCCTCCTTTAATGGAATTTTATGCTCGATGATAGAGGTGTCATAGGTTTTGAGGTCTTCGTAGATCCAGGCAAACACATCAGCAAATTCCCTCAAAAGTCCAATGTATTCGGACCTCTGCTCCTATGTCAAACTTCTTGACAATTTGATAAGCTTGGGCTCATCTTCGGTCCCAATGTTGCACTGAATAGTACCAGTGTCAGCCTCCGAGACTTCTCCCTTTAATGATACATCATTTCTATCAAAGAGCCTTTCTAAAGGAACCAGTCCTCTAGGAATATGGTTGATGGGCAGCTGTACAATGTCACGCTCTGCAATTTTATTCAGAAAATTACCCCCATCGAGCTCTTCCTCTGAGATGGTGTCTTGGTCAATGTACATTTCTGAAAATTCCTCGACAGTCTCTAAGAACCTCTTCACCTCGAGATCATCCTAGAAAACCTTCCAATGCTTGACATTGTCAGGTATGGAGGGCCTGTATTTTACCTCTACATCATATTTGAATTTGGGTAGCAAGGGTACTTTGAAATTGCTAGCCGATGTAGCCAAGGAATCTTCCAAGGTGTTATCCTCTCTTGGGATGAATGAAATGTTAAATGCTAAGAAGAAACTGTCAACTAGGTCCCATACCTCATTTCTGTAGCTTCTGAGTCGAGGATGCTTAGCCTGATAAGCATTCCTGATCTGCTGGACCACCAACTCTGCATCACCGAGCACTGCTACTTCCTGAATTCCCATTTCCCTCGCAGCTCGTAATCCTAGAACAAGAGACTCATACTCTGCCACATTGTTGGTGGCTTCAAACTCTAATTTGTATGACAGAGATATGGTTTCCTGAGCAGGTGACACAAAAACCACCCCAGCTCCAGCACCTTCCCTAGAAGAGGCTCCATCAAAGAATAGTTTCCAGATGAGGGTGCTGGAGGGAGGAATCTTAGGGGAAATGGTGGGTGGATTTCTGAGTCTAAGAGGGGGTTCAGGAGCATGAGTGAGTTGAATCACACTAGAACCTAAATCAGTGTCTAAGGCAAAAATGGGATGGTTGGTGGGGTTGGCCTCATCACTGATTATATAGGCCAATTGGGCTTCCCTGTATAGTCTTCTATGCTCTCCTCCAAACACTGGGATAGTAGCATATGTGAGGTCCATCTGCAAGGTTCCCCCCAGTCTTTTTATCCAAGATCTTGATAATATCATATCAAACTTGGGGGGGACATCAGCTACTACAATATCCATGACCACACTCTTCATGGGCAGTTGAAACAAGGTAACAACCAGGTCCTTAATAACTCCAAGAAACTAAACTCTCCTGGAGTCAAAGGAATAGAGGTCATGATAGGCTTGGGTGACTTCTAGTCCTAACTCTTCCATGATAGTCTTGGGCATGAGGTTGTGAGAAGCCCCTGAATCCATCAAACAGTTGTGCAACACCTTATCATGTATGTTCAGGGATGTGTAGAAGGGAGGGGATGAATCATCTCTATATTCTACCATGGGACCTAGGACAACTGTCGACTTTTCATCTTGGAGGTTTATGGAGTCTGTGGGAAGGCATGAGGCTTCAGACTGTAAGAGCTCAGAGAAGCGCTTTTTAAATTCTCCATGTTTAATTAGCTCAGTGAGGGGCACAGGGATTCTGATCTTTTGAATCTCATGCTCAAAATTAAAAGAAGATGCAAGCTTTGGAATCTCTTTTATTTCAGGGACATGATTGTGGACAATGGGAGAGAGGGGTTGGGCCTTCTTACCTCTATGGTCATCTGCTACTTCATTAGTAGGCTTCTCTGTTTTAGTGGACTGCTTGGGAATATCAGGTGCTGCTGTCTTTTTGTCGGACCTCAGGTTATACCTGCCTCGATCGCCACTAACCTTGTCTCCCTTGCTCAATTCATTTAGTTGACTATCCATGAGAGATTCCTCATATGATGATTGAGTGAGTTGAGGAAAAGGAGGAGTGTCTCTGAAGAAATGGATTTCAGGATCAAGCTCATCTGCTTCTCTTTCTTCCCCCTCGGCCACGAAATTGTTTTGAAAAGGGGCTTGGATCTTCTGGTCTTCTCTGTCTCTTCCCTTCTCTCTTTGCATATTCGGGGAAGTAAAATTATTTGGCCTCCTGAATCCTCCTTTATTTTCAGCGATCTGAGGGACTTTATATGATTGCCTCCCCTCCACCCTCATTCTCTCCATCTCTGTGGATAGAGACTTCACCATCTTAGCCAATTCGTCCACTTGAGGGTGGGGCACCGCTGGGTCGAAAGTTGAAGCTTTCGATCTTCCCTTTCTCCCGTCTGCATCGACCTTGCTCCTCAGTCTGTCAGCTGCTAATACATTAGATTCCACTTCTATGGCTGCATCTTTCATTTGAGCCAAGGTGGTGGATCTTCTTTCTCTCAATAACAGGCAGAAATCGGGGCCAAATGCACTAACATAAGAAATTTTGGCAGAGGCTTCTGAAGGCTTTATCTCGGCAGGGATTTTATTATACATATTATTGAATCTTTTGGAGAAGTCAGATACAGACTCTCCATCCATCTTCTTCAAAGACTCGAACTCTGTCATGTAATACATGAAATCCTTCCTATCTCCCCACTGCCTCAGGAAAGCACCATCTAGAGCTTCAATCCCAGCAATAGATCCTGGAGCCAATCCTCTAAACCACTTCCTCACCTCGCCATCTAGACTCTAGACGAAGACTCTCATCCAGACATCTTTATTTTCAATATTGAGGTTGTCTGCATAACTGTAGAAAGCAGCCAGGTGCTCTTCAACAGTTATGTCTCCTTCCCTAGTAAACTTGGGCATGTACTTTAAGTAATCTCCAGTAGGGAGAGGGTTCATAGGATGGGGTAGGACTAAGGGAGCGTATCTGGCAGTGACTATGGCGTCCATTCTATTCAGAGGGGGATTATAACCATCCATAGGAATATTAGGTGAAGGAGAGCTTGGAGGAGAAGGAGTTCGTGAAGGGATTGCTGAGAATGAGCCTCTAATTGGAGTGGGGAACAAGAGGGGATTTAAGGAGAAGGCTGATGAGCTCAAGTTAGTGGGTTCTCCTCCTTGTACAGGAGTGGTTAAGCTAGGCGTAGGGAAATCTTCTGCGGTCCTTGGTCTACACCAGGGTACAGCTTCAGGGGAAAGGGGGGTGACAAATTCTTGTCCCTCTGGTCCCAGAACAGGAGAGGAAAACTCAACAAGAACACTCCCAAAATTTAAGAAATGGGAAACTGTAGAAACAGGCCTATCAAATAACTGAGGAGGAGAAAAAGGAGCTCCAATAGAAGGATATGGTGGATTACCTCGTTCGGTGATGGATGCTTCTTCTTCAGAGGCCTTTCCCTTTCTGAGCACCACCTCTGGATCTTTTTCGGGTGTAGCTAGAGGCAAATGTGGATGAGACCACGTATTTCTACCTCTGAAAGCCACAATTAACAGAGCAGGTTCTCCCCAGTGGAGTCATCACAATGGAGTCTCCAGGTGCAAATTAGCAATCTTGAAAGGCTCTGAAAATCTGATGTACCTTTGGATTCAGAGGCTCAATGTCGTTCTACCCAGGGAAAATATTCAATTTCATCCCCGGAAATGGCGCCAGAAATGTTAGCGTCGAAAGTCACTCCTGGATTGCTTGTAGGAGCAGAGCCCAACACCCATCAGTTTAATGTCACGATTGTTTATAAGGGGTGATCAAATGGAGATAACAGCTCAAGGAGGTATCACTCTAACTCAAGGACTGATTCTGGTATGTAAAGAACCAAGAAGGTTTGGAATCCTAACTTCATCCAGTGGGTTGAATCAAATATGATCAGGTGGAAGGCTTAGTAAGAAAGGTGAACAAATAGCTCTAGGCAGTAGGCTTTCGGTATTTTGCAGAAGAAAGACTCTGAATGCAAGATCCTCTTGATTCAAGGTCTCAAGAAACTGAAAGGGGACTTGACTGGATCCTCTAATTCCAAGTCACTAAGCGCTGGGAAAAACACAGGAACTAATTAGAGACAGTGCAACTATTACAGTGATCCATTACAACATCATCCTGTAATAGCTACAGCTCGACTGGATCCTCCAATTCCGAGGTGCTCGGTGCTCTAACACAGTGTAAACAAAGGCATGAAAGAAGCTGGCATTCATAAGGCAAGAAGTCTCAAAAGTTCATACATAACCAGAGCAACAATGATTTTACAATCGGGAGCTCAGCTCAACCACCGATCCTTTACAAAATGGAAAAAATTCCTACATATACTTGGAACTGATTCAAGCGCTGAAGGCGCGATCCTATCATGAATTCAATGCTTGACATTGAGGATCTTATCTATCAAGATGGGCTGTCAGTCTGCCTCAATCAAATCTTCCCTCTGCTCACCTGTCACACACCTCTTTAATTCAGCATGGCTCGCACCAGGGGGTAGCTGAGCCCCTTGAATATTGAATTGGCGTGTGCAGGTTCCTCTGGTGAGTTGGAGACTCGGCATGGCTTCCCTGAATAAAACCGGTACAAGGGACCCTCCTGAGTAATTTCAGCTGGGACCTCCATGTTCTGCAATAAATGGGTGACGTGAGGCTTCACCCACCCTCTTTCTCCTTTCTATTGAACCGAGTGGAATCCCTAATGGACACCCTGATGGACACCCGATCCAGCCCACAGGTCTCTTCTTCTTTCCTCACAGTTTTCTGAACTTCACCGTGACCCTTTCCTGACTCCATATCAGGTTTCGGGGTTTCACGTTCCCCATTGTCGAGAGTTCTTGACCCTCTGAACTCCTGATCACCGATTCTTCGATGAGCGCATGTATGGTTTATCCCTCCTGACAATACTATGGTCCATACGACCACCTTTTATATGACTAGAGCCAAACCTCTGTCGGGGTTTTGGCGCTTTCGATGTCTTGATACAGAAGTCCTCGAGACTCGCGATTCTCCGATTGCCGATGCGTCTTTCGTGCTAGCCCTTCGAATAGACCCTGGTCCAAGTGACCACTACCACATGTCTTCGACCATACTCTCCATCGGGGTTTCACGGTTTGTAGTGTCAACGATCATGCGTCCTCCGGACTCGCGATAGCCTGCCACCTGGATTCCACTTGCTCTTGCGATCCCACATGCTAATCCGACGATTTGCCAAGATATCACTTCTCGCGATCTTGCAACTCTGCACGCAAATATTTGCAGCTCCAACTCATGAACCTCTGAGTTCATGATATGTCAATGTTACTTGGCGCTGTCTCCCTACAAGGATTGACCTTCTGACACCTGTCCCCCACTACGGTCCTAAGCTTCATCGGGAAATTGCGTATCGGGATATCGCGATTCCCGTTGTCATGTGCATGGGATTTTCAGTTCCCTAATCCCCGACTCTATGGGATCTCTCGCCACGTGTCTTCTGCTTACGGACAGCTCTGATCCAGTTGGAAAATCGCGTATCGTGATTCATTCATGTAAGAGTTTCCTACCTCCAGAAACCCCAATCCTCCGATGAACTGAAACCCCGACTCTCCTTCTGATGTTTGACGCGTGTCCTGTCAAGGTTAACTGCTAGGGTTCCCGTCGATATTTCGAGACTCGAAAGGTCTCGGTTCTCTTTCCCCTTGAAACCCTAATACCACAATTGTTACTAACACCTTCTTTGGCCCGCAAGCCTAATTCGACGGTTGTGACTTCTTCGGCCTGCGAGCCATCTTCAATGTTCATGCCTTCTTCTGATCTAGTTTCTTCTTCTGATGATGACAATGAGGATGAAAATCCACCTCTGCCTTCTCACCCTCCTCCAAATGAGCCCTTTGAACCTGAACCAGCACTAGTTCCACTGCTTCCTAGATGGGTTTGTTCAACATGAGAAGCAACTGGTGATCTTGTCAGTGATCCTTTGGATCAACGTCAGACACATTCACAGTTCCATCGAGCCTCTTCTCTTTTGGCTCAAGTTTCAAAAACTCATGATACAGAGACATTTGTAGAAGCTTCAGGTCATCTAGATTGGGATACAACAATGAATGAAGAGTATCATTCTTTAATGGAAAATGATACTTGGGATCTTATACCTCTTCCAAATGGAAGAAAACTTGTCAGATGTAAATGGGTCTATAGAACTAAGTATGCATCATATGGAAGTGTTGAAAGACACAAGGCTCATTTAGTTTCCAAAGGATTTTCCCATGTTGAAGGAATTGACTATCATGAAACCTTTGCCCCTATAGCCAAAATGAATTCCATCCACGTTGTTCTTGCCCTTACTGCCTCACATAAATGGGAGGTCCATCAGATGGATGTTAAATCTTCCTTCTTGCATGGAGATTTGCAAGAAGAAATCTATATGGAACAACCTCCTGGCTATGTCCAGAATGAATCTAGCCTTGTTTGTCGCCTTAAGAAATATCTTCATGGTCTCAAGCAAGCTCCCTGATATTGGTATGCCAAAATGGACACCTTTCTTATTGCCATTGGATTCTCTAGATGCCATTCTGATCCTAATGTCTATACCAAGAAAGTAGGAAGCCATCTCATAATCTTTGTCCTTTATGTTGATGACCTTATTTTTACTGGTAGTGACTCAAAACTTTTAAACCATGTGAAAGCCATCCTTAAGAATAAATTTGAAATGACAGACTTAGGTTTTTTGCACTACTTCCTTGGCCTCTAAGTTTTGCAAACCAATGAAGGAATTTTTATTTCCTAGTCTAAGTATGCTTGTGACCTTCTTCGTCGCTTTCACATGGACAATTATAAACCAACGACTTCTCCCTTCTAGTCTAGAGTTAAGCTTACTACAACCTGTACTTCTCCCAAAGTTGATGCCACCCTGTACCGTCAGTTAGTTGGTAGCCTCTTATACTTGACTCATATCCGTCCTGATATTTCCTTTGTTGTTGGTCTTGTTGCCTAGTATATGCAAACACCCCATGAAAGCTATTGGAAAGAAGCTAAAAGGATACTTCGTTATGTCCATGGTACAGTTTAGTTCGGGATACATTACAGTTCAGGGGGGACTCGTTTATTGGTTGGTTTCACTGATTTAGATTGGGCCGACGACCCTAATGATTGGAAGTCTACTGCAGGTTATGTTTTTAGCCTTGGTTCAGGACCTACCACTTGGGCCTGTAAGAAACAATAGGCTATTTCACTTTCTTAAGTAGAAGGAGAGTACCGAGCATCGGTGAATGCAAGTCAGGAAGCCTTGTGGCTTCGACAGATCCTTTCATAGTTTGGATTCCAGCAACAACATCTGACCAGCCTTTGGTGCGACAATCGGAGTACCATCAAGCTCGCCAATGACCCAATTCAACATAATCATAGCAAACACATCGAGCTCCACATGCACTTCATCAGAAAGCTCTTTCATGATCAAGTTATTGAAGTGCTCTTTTATCCTACAAAAGATCAAGTTGCAGACATTTTCACAAAGTCTCTTACAGAAGTGAAGTTTTCCAAATTTTGATCTATGTTAGGAGTTCAAGAAGTTGTCATTAAGGGGGGATATGCTCTAATGCCTCCCTCCTTCTCCTATTGTGTCACTATTGTAAATCCTTCAATCCTATCCCAAGTTGTTCTTAAGGAGGGATGTTAGGATATTTAGACACTTAGGAGTTAGTTAATATCTACTTGGTCTAATGTGTTGTTGGGTAAAAGTGTGTTTCTTAGTGTGTTTCTTTAGTATGCATTTCTATTTAGGAAATCCAATGGTCACGATATGTTCCCAACATAGAGTGATCCGATGGTTCATACTCTCCTCGATCTTAATGACCATTGATTTGTGGCTTAACACTTGATTGGTCCATGATCTCTATTTAAAGAGCATGGAGGTTCATTTGTCGATGATCAATTGTGAGAAAATCTCTTGTAAAATCTCTCTGTAATTTTTTTCTTTGCATTAATAAACTGCTCCAAGTGGCCACGTTGGCTAGGCCTGTGGATGTTTACCTGTAGGGGTTTTACCACGTGAAAACATCAGTGTGTTGATCTTTGATCTAGTTATGTGAGTGGTTACTGAAGTTGTTCTTCCTCTGTTGGAATACCTGTGTTGTCGAACAAATCTCTCAGTCCCGTGTGGACCCTCGACCCACCCCATGAAAGTCACCAATGTTGAAGTAGTTCACATGGTGACCCAAAATAAATTCCACCCATAATTTTCTCAAAAAATATAAATGCACCTCCATATTATTACACGGAGGTTTATCAAATACCATGAACCACCTATCCATCCAGTTATCTTTAAAGTGCAGGTGGATATAACGGTCCATACAGATGAATTTCTTGTTAACAAGTGGTTGTTGTCTAGTTCGAGGATCAATTAAAAGAGACATCATAGATTGTTTTGAAATACCGAAGTCTCTAACTTGGTTTCTATCTAGTCCAGTGTTGTAAAACTCGAAAATTCTAGCCCTATATTCAGAAATATAAGTTAATTTTCCTTGGGCACTTGCAATGGACCTCATAATGACATCTAATGAAGTGGCCAAGGACTCTCTTCTAGGTTCTATTGTGCCTCTTAATTCATTTACAAGTGTTCTCAACGTGGGAAACCCCTCATTGATCTGTTTGTTTATGTTAGGTGGTTGTGATGGGTTGGGGTTTTCCTTGCCTTGGTCTGCTTCTGGGTAGTTTAGATTGTCTCTGGGTTCCATTTTATAATATATGATGCAATTTAATAAGTCATGACATATAAATTAGGACGGTTTTTAAATTAAAATAGAAAATTACAAAAATAATTAATACATATCATAAGAAATAAAATAAAAAAACATAAAATAATCATATTTCTTGTAAATTCTCTATAGTTATTTTTAAAGGGGAAATGTTAGGCAATGTAAGAGGTGACTCTCTCTAAATTTTCTACTAGATGAGATTTCTCTAGAAGATTACAAATTTCTATAACTTAGATTCTTTTAGAATATATTAAATTAATTGAATAAAAGTAAAAATTACTAGAGTGGGAGGAAAAGAAGAGAAATCAAGCATACCTGGCTTGACTGAGACAAAGTTGCAAGATTTTTTCTTTTCTCCTGCTCTCTATTTTATTAATGAAGCTAAAAATGAAAGGCACAATGTGTGCAAATGGGCACAAATCCATTAAAAAAGGGCATGGCAGAGGAAGACGCATGCATTCCTGCCAACAAGCCTATGTGGCATGCTAAGTGGAGGTTTAGGATTTTCCAAACCTATAACTTCAAGAACAAGTGTGCATTTGATCTGTATTTATGAGAAGAATGAAAGGAATAACAGATTGAATATAATAACACAAAGCTAACAACAAATATCCAATGAACAATAACTTGTATTGAATAAATGAAATAGGCTGACACTGTAAAACTATAGAATTGAAACAACTTGCTTGAATGGTGGTAGCTATCTCTGAGAAGAGATGTGGCTGCTATGTGCATCCATCTGAGAAGAATGATAACAATGAGGCTCCATAGGTCCTTTTAACATTATTCATGAATTCCAAAACCCTAGACATAAAAAAAACTAACCATAGGAGGTGAAACGCCAAACGTTATGTGGGCCCTGATGGGTAAGTTAGTGCCTCAACTTCCTGGGGTCGTAAATTTTGCATACAACCTCTGTTTTAGGTGCGTGATAGCCCATTGGAAAGGTCTTTTTGAGAAATAAACATTACTCCATCAAACTCTAACTCTATCTACAGTTTGATTGTGGAAAGCCAAAAAAACACTATTTAGGGCCTCAAAAAGGCCCTAGAAGTACAAAAATATGTACTGACATGACAAATTCCAAACCAATCCAGTTGGATTAGGTGAGTGGCCACCAATATCCACCTCGAAGATGTGTAGGGATTCAGATAGCCCTGGAAGTGTAGAAACCATAATTACAAATAAGTACAGAAGAATGTGTTGAACTAAAAATCGTCAAGAGGGGCCAGTTGGAATAGGTGGGTGGCCACCAATATCCACTTGGATCAATCCTCTCCCCTTAGGATGCAATGGTCTCCATTGCATTGAGTTACCCCATCAGGTGAGGAAACTTCTTCTTAATTTGGCCCTGAGTGAGCCACTTGTTGATCCAAATTTTATGAGTAGAACATAATGAATACAAATTATTAAAAGATGCTTAACATAGAATATAAGAGATATAGTAAAATTGGTTTTCTATTCAATAAGGAAATAAGCTGAAACTATAAAATGCAGCGGAAAAAAAACTTGTTGGAATGGTGGTGGTTTATCTCTGAGAAGAGATGTGACGACTGCGCTCATTCGCAAGAAGATGATTACAATGAGGCTCTGAAGGCCTTTTTACAATAAACAGGAATGCCAAAAACCATAGACATCCAAAAACCTAACCCTAGGAGATGAAGCACCAAAATTTAAGTGGGCCTCGTTTGGGTAAGTTAATACATCAACTTCTCGGGATTGTAACTTTTGCATACGATCTCTGTTTTAGGTGCACGATAGACCGTTGGAAAGGTATTATCGAGAATATTCATTTTGGAGGATAAATTAGAGAATTCATATATAATTGAGAATCGCAATCCAGAAAAACCTTCATTTAGGCCCTCAAAATGGCCCCAGAAGTTAAAAACTACTAAAAATCGTAAATTGCCAAAATTGCCAGAAAACTGTTTTGAGCAAGTTGGAAAAGGTGGGTGGCCACCTATATCCACCTAGATCAATCCTCCCTCCTTAGGAAGAAATGGTATCCATTGCATTGAGTTCCCCCATCAGATGAGGAAATTTCTGCTGAATTTGGCCTCGGGTGAGCCACTTGCCTTGGTGCAGGTGCTGCTCTGCTTTGACGACTCGATAAAGATGGATCCTTTGTTGTCAAGCGCCCTTGATACGTGTGTCTACAATATGATCATTGGATTCTTGTTGCATGCAGTCAGGGTTGATATCTATTGGTTTCAACTACTCTACTATCTCTGAGGTGTCCAATAATGGTGGGAAATATGGCCGAAGGAGAGCCACGTTGAAGACTGGGTGCAGGCCAAGGAAAGGGGGAATGTTGAGCTCAAAATCATTGTCACCCACATCCTTGGTGATGGTGTAAATCCCATAACAGAGTGGGAGAAGATTATGATGGGGCCCTGTAAGGCATTCTTTCTGCAAGTGAAACCAAACTATTTCTCCCATCTGAAACTTATGTGGCACTCGATGTTTATCATGGCGTTGCTTATACTTGGAATTAGACTTTTGTAGAATATCCTGAACCTATTGGTCGATGTGTTGGATCCACTCAATGAACCGGGTCGATTTGTCAGATTCTGGTGGTGCAGGGGATGAGTCAACCGAGGTGGTCACCGGGGGTAGTGCAACATCCATGG
Source organism: Picea abies (assembly GCA_900067695.1). Classification (NCBI taxonomy): domain Eukaryota; kingdom Viridiplantae; phylum Streptophyta; class Pinopsida; order Pinales; family Pinaceae; genus Picea; species Picea abies. Next base: position 2,551 of record CBVK0101373451.1, on the reverse strand, counting down.
GGCCCAATGGTTGGAATCCCAACCCCACCTGAAAGGGGTTATCACCATTTCATCTATGTAGGGCTCGATTGTAGCTATGTTGGACATACGAAAGACTCTCATCCCATGTGTGGGGGTATTTTGAATTGTACATGCACATGATATGTACGATCATCCGATTGACGACCTCAGTTTGGCCATCTGTTTGGGGGTGGAAGACGGTAGATTTAGTGAGCTTGGTATTCAATAGTGACCAGAGGCTCGACCAGAATGTGTTGAGTAAACGACTGTCATGATCTGAGATAATGGTTTGTGGGATCCCAAAATGTACCCATACTCATTGAAAGAAGAGCTTTCCAATGGCTTCTACTATGATGTTCTTCTTGCAGGTGGCTAGAATCGCCATCTTGGAAAAGTGATTAACAACCCCAAAAACAAAGTCGTTTCCCCTCTTGGTGGATGGGAGGCCCGACATGTATGCTGGATCATGTTGTCATTGATGCCAATAGTTTGATTAATTGGGAGATTGTTGGATCACGTGTCATTGATGAAATTGTTTGATTGATTGATGTCATTGATTGATGTCAAGTAATTGATTGGTTGATGATTGTCCTTAATGAGAATGATAGATGTCAAAGTGGAAACCAATCGATAAAGATAGATCATTGATATGATGTATATGATGCATTGGTGAATCAATGCAATGATGAATCATTATTGTCTTATCATGACTGATAAGGTGCACAAATGGATGAACTCCAAAGTGGCTCCCTTATGGTGAAATCCCTCATGAGAAGACGCTTTGTGGATTGAGTTATCCTAGAAGAATGGTTGGAGGACCCATTCTTGTATGTGAAATAATGAGATAAAGATCAATGAAGTTGTTGGTGAAACTATCATAGATGGTTAGTTCTTGTCATTCCATTTCCAGTGGTATGTGGAATGTCAAATAATTCCTCATGGTTTGAGAGCTATGGCCTTACGAAGATGAAGGAGCCCCATATGATGGTTTGAAACCCAAAATGGTCAAAGAAGTCAAAGTGCCCTAAAAGAAGAAATCATTATTTAAATGATAAAGTAAAGTGACAAAGTCAATATGGATTATTTAAATAATAAAGAAAAGTGACAAAATCAAGAATGATTATGTAAATGATAAAGTATTGGAGAACTTTCTATTTATGGAAAGTGGTTGACCCTAAAATAAGGAAAATAGGTTAAGTGACCTAGAAATGGGTTAAGTGACCTAAAAATGGGTTAATTTGCCTAGAGGATGAAAGTATAAATAAGATAGCAATGGTCCCTTGCAGATCATCCTTTGTGTGGATCAATGGAGATCTTCTTGTGAATATATTTTGGAGTATTGATGGAGAGCTTCTTGTAAGAGCATCTTATTGGTGTGGATATCTTGAGCATGATTGAAGATCTATTCTAAGGATGAGAGCGAGAGGAGGATCTCACGGATGCATCAAAGTTTCGGCAATAGCAGAGATCTTGATGGAAATATTCTTGGATTCACAGAAAACCCTATTTTCTGATGCCATGCAGGCTGTCTGTGTATAGGGTGCATGTACATTGAGGTATACGCAGGTTGTCTATGTATAGTGTGAGTATGTACATGGGATGACTGTGTACAAGGAGCGTATAGTGGAAAAAATCATGGATATTTGTGTTTGAGCTGGTGCCAAGTTCTTGGATGATGAAGGAGGTTCTAGATATGCATTCTATGGGCTCAGATCTATCACTGAGACACTGGTATGGTTACATTATTGTCTTGATGGATACTATTGTTTGATGTGTTGTGAATTCTTAGGGCATTCTTGGTATGGATTATATGATGTTGTTCAATTTGGTTGATGGAGTGATCAGTACTCTTGTGATTTAGTGGTGACATGATTGCTATGGTATACTAGTTGTTTATACATGATTGAGATAGCATTCATATTGATTTGTTGTGGAGCATGAGATAGCATTCATATTGATTTGTTGTGGAGCATGAGCAAGCTATTGGAGAGAATGGATGTGTTGTGACTGGCTGGTGGTCAGATTGGACATTCATAGATAGAAGAGAATAATATATTGATTGCAAAGAATCTAAGTTGATCTTGAAAGACAAACCCTAACAACTCAAAAGGTATATGCAGGTTGTTGTATACATTGACCACGTGCATACGCAAGCTGTAGCGAGCCAGGGAACGTGCACACGCTGGATGCACTATTGACAGATCACGTACCTATTGACATATTGATATTTATTGAGGATTGTTGCCTCATCTCAGTTGGTGCTAAGGATGTAAGTTGAGTCTTTCATTATAGAGCTGGTGCTCTTGTAGAGTTGTACTCTATTGAGTTGTTGCTAATAAACCCCTAGATTGTTGTCCATAATAAAAATAAAATATTTACATACATCTTGTGTTCTTTGTGTTCCTTGTAGTGATGACTTGATGATGATATATTGATGATATATGTTCTCATCTAACTATTTATAAATGACAACAATGTGTAATGAATAAATTTTGAATGTTAACTAAGGAGTTCTTGTAAAGAGGGAAGCTTTTGGGAAAAGGAGCCCCAC
>CBVK0101373449.1:0-14633 GCA_900067695.1 Picea abies | reverse complement strand
TTTGCTGGGTTTTCTTCCCCAAGAGGGTTTCCCAGGATAAATGTTGTGTCTATTGTGGATGTGTGTTTCTCAGTGATCTTGTTCATATTATGCTCTTATCTTATGAAATGCAAAGAACTATAATATCAACATAAAACATTAACACCTTGATGTATCTCGTACATACGAGACCCGATATCTGCTATGATGTAAATGCTCTTAGCCAGTTCATGTGTGAACCTAAACATATACATATGGTTGCAGTAAAACATATCCTGAGATATGTTCCGGGGACTATAGCTTATGGTCTCAGATACACATACAATGGAGGTGTGATGCTCCATGGCTTTACAGATTCAGATTGGATGGGCAGTGCAGTGGACCAGAAGAGTACTTCCGGATATTGCTTCAGTTTAGGTTCAGCTATGATTTCTTGGTCCAGCAAAAAACAGGGCTCCGTAGCCCAAAGCACTGCAGAGGCAGAATACATTGCTGCTAGTGCTGCTGGCAGAGAAGCAGTGTGGATTAGGAAGCTACTTTCAGACTTGTTCAGTTCAGAGCTTGAACCCACAATTATTCACTGTGACAATCAGAGCTATATAAAGCTCACTGAGAACCCGATGTTTCATGACAAATCGAAACACATTGAAATGAGATATCATTATGTCCGAGACATGATTCAGAAGAAAGTTCTCAGCATTCAGTATGTTCCGACAGCAGAACAGACAACAAACATTTTCACCAAGCCACTGTCCTTGACAAAGTTTGTATACTTTCGTGACAAGCTTGGTGTAGCTGAGAATGCCTCTCTTGCTGAGAGGGAGTGTTAAATTTATAAGCAGCTGCAAGAGCCATTCTCCTGGAGGATGGCTAAGACCCTAGGCGAGATCTAGGGCCCCAAGTGCACTCTTGGGGTACTTGGTCTGGGACCAAACAGTCAGTGCCATGGCAAAAGACCCTTGTGAGGGCCCCCAGTATACGACTAGGGTTCTTGGTGAAGAAACAAGCAGTAAAGACCCCTGAGAGGGCCCCCAATATACGACTGGGGTTCTTGGTCTAGGACCAAGCAGTTAAAGCCCTTAGATAAGCTTAGGGCCCCTGGAAATTTCCAGGGTACTAATGCATACGGCATGGGTTGATCCTTGGTCTTTGACCTTGGTGGATAAGACCCCAGAAAAAGTTCTAGGGCTATTTGATCCTCTATCAAGTATTTTGATGGTACATGACCTTCCTTGAAGAAGGACATAACCACATGAGGGATAAGTCCAATATGCAATGATGATAAAGTAATAGGTTCACCATGTTAAATGAAGGAATGAGTATTTCCACCTAGCTAACCCTCTCTTACCCTTGCATGTGTTGGTTTGGGTTTTGTTGTTTTTGTTTTAGGGTTAAAGTAAAGTTAAATTAAAATGTTAATTATAACATGTTTAAATTTAATTTAAACATGTTATTTTTAATTATATTTATTTTAATTTAACCTTTTCTTTTAATCCCTTGCCCTAGCCTAAAACTATAAAAGTAACCCTACCCCTCTCATTCACATACACTTGATTTTCTTTTGTTTTTTGATGTGAGAGGATTCTCTTCTAGCTGCAGCCCCATCTTCTGTTGATGCTTCTGTGGTTCTTAGTGCGGCCTCCTTTGCTTGCTGCTGTAAGGTCCGTGAGGTGTGACTGTGACTTCTTTGAGGATTATGTTGGAGTGCCCTCCTTCCTTTTATTGTGTGAAGGTAACCTATGGTGCGGGCCTCCTTCAACTACTTGTGTGGGGTGTGTAAACCGCGGCTCTCCTCTACTTGCTGCCATGGAAGGTGTTTGACCTACAGCCTTTGTTGTTGGATGTTGTGGCCTCTCTCTACTGGTGTGCGGCTCCCTTTCTCCTGCCGTCCTGTAGATGGAACAACCACCTTTCTCATCTGCTGTTTGTGCGTTTTCTTGAGTTGCAGTCATCTCTCCTATTGCTATATGGAGTGACTGTGTTCCAGCCCTAACACTTGTTGTTGTTATGTGACTGTGGCCTTAGTCTTCTCCTCTTCTGCTGGGCAGTGTCACCTTATTATACCTGGGGTAAGGGTTTCATTAATTGAATGTTTGAGTGAGGGTTTTGGGAACTGTAACCACTGTTGAGATTTTGTTTTCCTCCCTATGGTCCTTTTCTCTTGGTGGCAAGAAAAAAAAAATTCTTCATTCATTGGCAAGAGATCCAAAGTAGATCTATGAACTAAACATTGTCTGAGCATACTACAAATGGTTCTACTTCTCTTGTGGTCACTGTTTCTTCTTCAGAGGTGAGGCTGTTGTACCAGGTAAGCTGCCCACTCATCTCTTCCAGATCTGGACTTGATTTTGACTTCAGTACTATTTGATCTAGTTAGCTTTGTGTGTTAACTATTAGATCTGAAGCTATACATTGAATTTACAATTGCCTCTATAGCTGTTTTATTATTTAATGATCAGATTAGTTTTTAGATCTACAGATCTATGTATCATCTTGAGTTTAGCTTTATAGATCTAGTTTACTGTTTGGTCTTATTCTGATCTGTTCACTGACAATTTAGTAGAGTTCTTGTTTAACTACTGAACAATAGATCTAAGGTTTTGTTTCTGATCTTTTAGATCTAATCTTTATTGAGTTTATTGCTATTTCTAATTAAGATCTCCTAGATTTGAATACTAGTTAAAGTGTCTTGAGTTTGTTGATCCTTAAATCTAATTGTTTTATTCACTGAAAATAAAAAGACACTACTGTTCTGCATCTTTACCCTAATTCTAACATGGTATCAGAGCTAAGGGTGTAAACAGAGCTCAAGTACCTAATATTGAGCCTACAAAGATCCATTTTTGTTAGCGTTGTTTTGCAGATTATAGTCATCTATCTCCCTTAAATTTAGGGTTAAATTGAGGTCCCAACCTAAGTGATATTGTCCCTAGATAAAAATCCAGATTTAGCTAGTGCTTTCCAAAAGGGCCTTTGTCACGAACCTATAGTCAAACTAATTTTTTCTTTGCAAACTTGAGTTTCTTCCAAGTCTGTTTCAACACCTAAGGTTGTGTAGCACTACCTTGCATTGGTCATAGTGGCTTGGCTAGTTTGCGGCTACTACAACTAGACTACCTCTCTTCACCTAAGGTATAAACAAAACTTCTCCTTAAGTTACAATTTGTCAAATGCAACTAAATTTCAGTCAACCAAGTTCATTCAATAGTAGTGTAACATCCCCACTATAATCCCTAGTTTAATTAAGGTATAATGTAGATATGAATGTGGCTATGGCAAAGTGATGCAATATGTGAAATGTATTTTCTGTTTTTAATAAAAATAATGTGATGCCAACTGCTGGGAATATGGACAAAGATGGAGGTTGATTAATCCACATGAGAGGGGGATGCCTAGGGAGTGTTTAAGAGGGGCCCAAGGGGGGAAATGGTTTATGGGTATTAATCCAAACTCAACTTTCTGATTATTTTTTATCGATTGGGGATAACTTCTGCTTTTGTTTGAGTGTATGAGAGCCCAATTCTGAGTTCCGAGGTAGCTGGTGCCCCGGTGGGTCGGTGGACCGGACCATAGCCATTTGGTAGGGTGTATTGGAGTTTGAATCCGGTTGATGGTGGGTTGGTGCCTCAGTGGGCTGACGTCGAACTGCAGGTTACTTGGATGGAGGTTGCATAGGATGGCCCATTTCCCGGTGGATGAGACCAGAGTCCAACTGAAGTTCCATGAGGCGAAAGGGAAACATTTCTAGTGCTTCGTGTTCCAGTGGCCCAACCTGGAGTTGAATATCAACGAGGAGATGGGGCGGTACCCGGTTCCCACCAGACCGGAAGCTTATGGAAGTGAGAAAGGAGGGAGTATTTCCCCTGTGACCGGTGGCCCGATGATCGAGAATAAAATCAATGTCATAAAAACAATACCCAATCAAATTTATCAGAAAATTTATTGTTTTTACAGGTCATGAACTTGCAAGGAATTTTTGAGGACTTAAATGACATTTTTAGGTAGTGAAAAGCCATGAAAACAGAGTGTACCAAGGTACACTATGTATTTGTAACTCAAATAAAAGAGCTCGAGGAGAGATTTCCAACGAGTTATTCTAAGCATAGAACAAAGCTTGTATGAAGAAGTTACAACCTAAATAATTAACGGTAAAATTTAGTACCAGATTACTTCCATATGGCATAACTCCCGACTTAGGAGTCAATTTGGGGTCTAGGAGTAGTTTATGGAAATATCATGGACTGCAGAAGTAAACCATGGATCTATATTTGAATTCTGGGTACCTGAAAATTTGCTAAGAGAGAAAGAGAACACATGTAACATACAAGGTTAAAAAAAAAACAGTCAAAACTTTTGAAGACCATAACTTTCTGCTTATAATTGAGAAAATGAATAGTCGATGGAAGGTATTGAGGAGGAGAATCCATCCATTAACCTAGAAAATTATTTCGAGCAACAAATTTTGCAGTCAAATCAAAAGAAGATGACTGGTGGCATTAAAGGGAAGAAAAAATTATGCATTCTTTTCCAAAATTGTGTATGTATTTATTTTTGTCTAACATAAAATTGTTTGCATGCACATTTTTTACAGAATTTAGAGGTTTAGAAAGACAATTTGGTTCATGTATGAGAACTAAAACCATGGAATATGCTCACGTGTCCTTCAATCACGAAGATGAATTCAGAGGTCTGCATGTCAGCATGAGAAATGCCGAGACAAAGTCTAATGGAAGAAGAGACATGCAAGAGCCTGCAAATATGAGGAACTCGTAGAGAGACATGCATAGTTGTAGGGATGATAATGAAAATATTATGAAATCTCAAGAAGAGATCCTACAGAACTTGAACATGTTGCAGAAACAATCCAATAAGGACTCTCACACAAAGTAAGAAGTTAATGCTAGACAAGTGACAACATCCAAATCCCATAGAAGAAGGGATGAGCATGGGAATGATAGACAGTCGGGGAGTAGAAGCAGGTGTCATCATTCCCCAGAGAAATCCACTAGGAGATCCCATGCCAGTTCAAGGCTAAGGAGAACCCCAAGTTTGTCTCCTGTCAAGAGATAGAGGAGAAGGCTTGAGGAAGACATCTTGCAAGGTGAACTCCGGAAGACCTAGCCACCAGGTGAGCATAGGGAGGGATAATATGTTGAGGCATAGATGTTGGAAATGAATAAATATTTCTAGCTGCATGATTACCCCTCAAGGGTAGAAACAAGAATTACAACCTACCACTTGCAAGGCAAGACAACCATGTGGTGGGATTAGCTTGAGAAAACCAAACATCTTGATGAGAATAAGATCTCATGGAGGTGGTTCAAAGGATATTTCCAAGAGAAATATTTGTCTGACAATTAATATGAAAGGAAGATGAAATATTTCTTTGAACTCAAGTTTGGAAGCATGACAATGGATGAATATGAGAAAATATTTTTTTAATTTGTATTCTTACTCCTTGGATGTGTCTTGCAGATCGTTGTTTTTATCTCAAAGACAATATTTGTTCCCAATGGACAGGCTAATAATTTTCTACATCCTCTCAGTCTAGGAACATATATCTTCCTCTGTGTCCTCAATCTCTTTGCTGCTGCAACCTCAACTTCCCAAGCTTCCCCGCTACTCCATGCCAACTCTGTTGAAGTATAAAGACTTCATAAAAGATGAGAGTCAAAATCCAAAGGTTTCTTAGTGGGTTACCCTCCTTCTATAGTGACAAGATACAATATGATAACCCCATAACCTTGGAAGAAGCCATAAGGAGAGAAAAACATCTCTATGAGAAAATCAAAGGGAGGCCAATCTTTCAAAATATTTGGAATGACAAGATGAAGGATAAGACAGAGCAAAGGTAGAAAAGTTTTAAGCCACCCTTTTTCAAGAAAAAATTCCAAGCAAATCATGAAGGACAAAAACCCAAGATGAGCACAAGACAACCGATTCTTTTGGGAAAAGGCCAAGGTAACAACCTGTACAATGTTGAGGATGTGAGGGGAACCACTTCTATAGGGACTGCCCTCAGAAAGGTGAAAGAATGAGGACTGTCCACAACATTTAGGAGGATGAAACAATTCAAGACATGAGAGGAAACATGCCAAGGATTTATGCAGCCTTGGACAACAAGCAAGCAAGATATCAATCCCCCATGATTGAAGTGGAAGGTAAGATTGATAATCATCCCATAGCAATTTTGATTGATTATGGAGCTAGTCATAGTTACATAAAATCTAACATTGTTGAAAGATTTCACTTGCAAAGAAGTAAGCATAATGAATCTTGGTTAGTTCATTTATCCATAGGGGCTAAGAGAAAGATCAAATAGCTGGTTAAATATTTTTCAATAGACATGAATGGACTCAACACAAAGGTATATGTGAACATTATACCTTTGGGTTCATATGACTATCTAATTGGCATGGATTGGTTGGTAAAACACCATGTTGTCCTAGATTGTTACAAAAAGAAAATAACTTGGCTTGATGAGTAAGGGAAGCAAGGAAAGATTCAAGGCATTCCAAGAGCTTTAGTTGTTAGAAAAATTTCATCCATGCAGCTGAAAACAAGTTTCAAGAAGGGATGTCAAATTTTTGCAGCCCATGTAGAAGAGGAAACAAGAGGTAAAGTGGTGAGTATTGAAGGCCATCCAGTCTTAAAATATTTTGAAGATTTTTTTGAAGAAATCCTAGGATTTCCACTGAAGAGAGACATTGATTTCTCTATGGATTTGGTGCCAGGAGTTGCTCCAGTGTCCAAAACACCCTAAAGAATGGGCACACTAGAATCGAAAGAGTTGCATATGCAACTTGATTTTTTTTTTAAGAAGGGGTATATATGCCCAAGTGTGTCACCTGGGGTAGCCCCAGTGCTTTTTGTGAAGAAGAAAGATGGAACCTTAAGGCTGTGTATTTATTTTAGACAGATGAATAAGGTCACTATAAAGAACAAATATCCTTTGCCAAAGATTGCTGATCTATTTGATCAACTGAAAGGTGTGAGAATATTTTCCAAGATTGACTTGACATCGGTTATCATCAAGTGAGGATAATGAAAGAATATATCAACAAGACAACATTCAGAACAATGTATGGACATTATAAATTCATGGTAGTGCCATTTGGACTATCAAATTCCCCAACTGTTTTTATGTGTATGGTGAATGGAGTGTTCAAGGAGTACCTGAAAAAGTTTGTAATTTTTTTCTTAGATGATATTTTCATCTACTATAAGTCTAAGCAAGAGCATGAGAAGCATTTAAGAATGGTGCTAAATTTTTTAAGGGAGCATAAATTGTATGCCAAGTTAAGTAAGTGCATCTTTTATCAAAATAAGATTCACTACTTGGGGCATATTATTTCAACAGATGGCATAATATTTGATCCAGAGAAGATAGAGGCGATTAGAGGATGGCTAGTGCCAAGAAATGTGGTAGAGGTCAGATAATTTATGGGTCTTTTCAGTTATTACCGACGATTCCTAAAGGGGTTTTCAAAGATTGCAATCCCAATCACTTCTTTGCAAAATAAGAGAGTGAAATTTGAATGGATTTCCAAGTGTGAAGAGAGTTTTCAACAATTGAAAGTTATTTTGAAAAGTGCGCCCATATTAAAGATTGCAGATACAGATGAAAAATTTGTAGTGTGCATAGATGTGTGCAAAGAAGGGCTCAGTGGAGTCCTTAATCAACAAGATCACGTGGTATGCTATGAGTCTTGGAAATTAAAAGAGCATGAAAGAAATTATGCTACACATGATATAGAGTTAACAACCACTGTACATGCATTAAAAATGTGGATAAATTACCTCACGGGGAGGATATATTTGAGCTAAGGACAAACTATTGTGCTCTGAAACATTTATTTGAACAACCAACATCAAATGTCAGGCAAACTAGATGGCTGGAATTTTTCAGTGAGTATGAATTTGAAATTAAACATATTGAAGGAAAATAAAATCAGGTGGTTGATGCACTCAGTAAAAGAGCTCATGAAATACATATTTCAACCATCGACATGTACATGACATGTTTAAAAGATAAAATTATTCAAGCAACAAATTCATATCAACATTATTTACAAATAAAAGAAAACTTATAGCGAGACAATTCATAGTAGAAATTTAAAAATTATGAATTGAAGGAGGATGTAATCCTCTTATGTAGAGGCAAGGTGTATGTGCGAAATTTCATGGAGCTGAAAAATATAATGTTGAGATAAACGCACAATGTGTCATATGTTGGGCACCCATGATATCATAAATCCATTACAACTATGAGGAGCCAATACTTTTGGCGGGGAATAAAGAAAGAAGTGGCTAACTACATAGTCTGGTGTATAGAGTGCCAGAAGGTAAAGATGAACAAATACATCTAGCGGGGCTACTATAGCCATTTCCCATTCTAGAATGGAAGTGGGAAGTGGTCACAATAGATTTTATTACAAAATTGTATATAACAATGAAGTAACATGATTTCATCCTGGTGGTGGTGGATAAATTGACTAAGGAAACACATTCTACTCTCATAAATACAACACACAAGGCAATAAATATTGTAGAGATTTACATGAAGGATATTGTCAGGCTACATGGAGTGCCTAAGGAAATATTTTCAGATAGAGATTCCAAGTTTACATCCAAATTCTGGCAAGGTTTGTTCAAAGGCCTTAGGATAAATCTAAATTTTAGTACATCAAATCACTCAGAGTTGGATGGGAAAACATAGAGGACTAATAGGATAATTGAAGACATGCTTAGGATGTATGTGATGGACCAACCATCAAAATATGAATACTATATCCACTTAGTGGAGTTTGCTTATAATAATGTGTATCAAGCCTCATTAAAAATGAGTTCATTTGAAGATTTTTATGACAATAAATGTAACACACCAGTGAGCTAGGATAACCCAATAGACAATGTTGTCATTGGGCCAGATTTGTTAAAGGAAATAAAATAACAAATGACAAAGATCATGCAGAATTTAAAGGCTACTCGGGACAGAAAAAAAAGTTATTCATACAAGAACATGATTTTCAGGGACTTTAAAGTGGGAGAACATGTTTTTCTAAAAGTGAAAGCGAAAATAATTTTGATAAGAATAGGTTGCTTCCCAAAGTTGGTAGCAAGATATTGTGGGCCTTTCAAAATGTTAGAGAAGATAGGGCCAATTGCATACATGCTAACATTGCATGCATCCATGAAAGTACATGATGTATTTCATGTATCATTATTAAAGAAATATGTGCATGACCCTAACCACATAATTGATTGGTCTGTGATGCAGTTGGAACACGAAGGAGATTTCCAGGTGGAACTATTACGCATCTTGGACCAGAAATTCAAAGTGCTCAGGAACAAAGCCATATGGTTGGTAAAGGTTCATTGGATCTGCTACAGTCTTGATTATGCAACATGGGAGCATGAAGAAACTATGTGGGAGGAATACCCACAATTTTTTGTCAATTTTGAAAACAATAGAAGCTAAGAATGCAAAACTTCATTTTTGGGAAGCTAGATTTTGGAACCACATCTCAGAAGTTTTTGGTCACCTACACTGATAGCTTTGATAAAATAATGGTGTAGCCCGATGGACTGAAGGAAGTGAAGGGGGCACATTCCTTGGGTCAGCAGGATTATGGTTGGTATTACTGTTGGAGGGTAAAAATTGCAGAATTTTGGTTTATTTTCTAACTATTGTGATATAAATTTGTATATGTATTTCGACATAGTTCTATGCACGAAGGATGGTGCACAATTGTAGGGGAGGGGGAATGTAACATCTCCACTATAATCTCCAGTTTAATTAAGGTATAATGTAGATATAAATGTGGTTATGGCCAAGCGATGCAATATGCAAAATGTATTTTCTTTTTTTAATAAAAATAATGTGATCTCAACTTCTAGGAATATGGACAGAGATGGCGGCTGATTATTCCACAAGAGAGGAGGATTTCTAGGGAGTGTTTAAAAGGGGAACAAGGGGGAAAATCATTTATGTGTATTAATCCAAACCCAATTTTCTGAATTTATTATCATTTAGGGATAACTTCTATTTATGTTTGAGTGTATGAGAGCTCAATCATTAAACTCATGTAAGAGGGAGGGTGTGATCGTCACATCCCATAGTTATTGGAAACATGGGGCTGAAACATAATCAACATTGGGCAGAGTGAGAAGTCAACTATCTTTGGAAAATAGAGGAAATTCGTATGGAGAATTAGAAAAATTTTCACATTCATTTTTTGGGCTTGAACAACAAGAAGAGAGTAGGAAAGAGCACACCAGAGCTAGAAAAAAGAGGCTGGGTGAATTCATGAGCATGCTGGAGTGTTTTGGAGCTGAAAATTGAAGAGTCGAGTTGTCAGGCATGAAAAGTGAACTCCTGAGTGAGTTTCACTATAACATTAAGTGTTTGTTGTGGGTTGCTAGTATTTTTTCCTAGTAGTGAGTTCCCTGGAGTTCCCAACAGAGATATTTCTAGTTACATGAGCCAAAGATACCCTACTAAACAAATGGGATGCCTGATGGACTGAGTGAATTGAAGGGGTACATTCCTTGGGTTGGTCAGGTCAAGAAGAAGGGAGCTGGAGGAAATTTGGGATTGTTGTAGGAGAATACCAGTGGATTGTGTGTTAGTGAGTTGTGAGTGGATTGTGAGAGACACCCTTCTTTTGTGGATTCTTAGTCCCAACTCGGATGTGAATTGTTGTTGAGATTTAGAACAACAAGTCTAAGGTTGGGTGGAACATCCTTCCCAAGCAGTTGGTTGCAAAAGTATTTTAAAAGATAAGATGAGTACAAAACTAATTCTCTCTTGATGACCTACCATAACATTTTCAACTAGAATTTCTTCATCTTTTCTCTCTGCTTACATTGTTTGCACCTTGTTCTTACATGAACACAAAATATTACCTCTCTTACAAAAAGGGTCTAAATATAACTCCTTGCAGAGTTGAACATCAAAAAATTCTCGTGAGAGAAAATCTCTCTCTTCTAGCGAAAGGGTTTCCATAGAGAGCTCATTTGCCATTGGATTGAGCTCTCTGGAAATGTGAGTGAAGGAGAACCATTCTAGAAAAGACAAAAGGGAATGGATTTGCTCCAATGATAGCTGAAGCCTCACTGCATGTAGTTGGACCTGACCATTTACCCAATCAAATGCCACCTTTGGGTCTCTTATCACTTGCACTTTCCTCAGATTAAGCAAGTTAACCAAAAAAAGAAGAGCCCACATTGCTGCAATTTTTTTCTTTCATGTTAGTACCATTACCTGGAGCATATCTTAATTTAAATAAATGAGATCTTGAAATATACAAAACCACCCCAACCCCATAGCTCGGAGGGTGGCCCTGGATGGACACGTCGAAAAAACCCCAGGGAACCCCTGTTAATTTTTTAATTAAAATAAAGTACCAAGGCAAGTGTTTCTCTTCCCTAGGCGCCTAAGGGGGAGAAAGTGCCTAATGTGGGTCCTAGTCAATTAATTTGTGAGATGCAAATTAAAAGATAACTTTATGACTAAAGTGAGGGTGAGTGAAGAGACACCTAATCTCAGCCACTCATCTAATCTAATCTCAACCATTAGATTAGAAAACCCCTCACCTTCCCTCATGAGGTCGATTAAGGCAAGAGGGCGCACCCATTCTTGGGTAGTTCAAGCATTCTTGTTGAGAGAACAAGAGACAACAAGAGAGGGAGGTCGAGCTGGAGAAAAGAGACAACATTTGTAGGAGGAGAGCATGCATCCCAAGGCAAACAACAGGCACAGATTTCGAGACAACATACAACAATAAATATCAGTTCGTACAGTACAGATTTGAAGAGGCCGTACAACCATTAATGTGCACAGTTTTTGAGGGAGACAACAACAAGACTTTCTGAGGGTATTGGCACACATTCCAATGCTGTCGTACAGTGTTTTTCAAGCACAGAAAATGAGGAGGGTGCTAGGCACGATTTTCTGGGCAAAAAAAATCCGTATAGTCCATACGGACCTACACAGAAATCAAGAGGTTGTACTGTCATAAAATCTGGGTGTGTTTTTCTAAGGTATTGGTACGTTTTTCAAGGTATTACTCTGCTGGAAATTTCTGTACAATTGCAGTAGAAATTTAGCATGCAAATCGAGGATAGTCCATACAACATTTAATGATGTAATAGCCGTATAGTGGTACGGATTTCTGGTTCAGAAATCGAGAAGCAAAGCTACAGGAAGTCCAGATAAGTTTGTAAATTTTCTGAAGATGGATATGCTGTAGAAAAATTTCTCAGAAGCTCAATAATAATAAAAATCCCTCTCTCACTGGTTTTCCCCTTGTGGGTTTTTCCAGGGTCAAAGTTAGACCAAAAATCTCTGTCTATAAATTTTCTGAGTTTTGCATACTGTTGATATTTTATTTCTACATTGAAACGATGTTCAGAATCCTCATGTTTCAGTTCTAAAGTTTATTTTCTGCTAAGTTTTTATATGCTGAAACAGTGCTGAAACTGGGTTTGGGAATTTAACTTTGGCTGAAAAATCAGCGAGACTGAAACTGGGTTGGGGTCTGAAATTTTAACATGGTATTAGAGCTTAGTTGAAAGGAAGTAGAGATTTCAGCAGACAGAAAGTTGGGACAACAGTCACTTCACAGGGCAGATTTGTGAATTTGTGATTTTCAGCAGAAAGAGGGTCATGGATACTAGTTTGAGGGTTGAGGACAGACTTGATGGGGCAACAAATTTTGGTGCTTGGAAGGAGAGGATGATCTTTCTTTTGCAAGAGAACAAGTTGTGGGACATTGTGGAGAATACCACTACTCATCTTGTTGTGGTACCTACTGATGCTACTCTTCTTGCGGCCTATACTAAGAAGAGTATCGAGGCTAAGAGATTTATTCTTGATGCCATCAAGGATCATTTGATTCCTCACTTGACAGGGAAGACACATGCCTATGAGATGTGGGAGTCTTTGACTAAATTGTACCAGAGTACAAATGAGAACCGGAAGATGGTTTTGAGGGAAAAACCGAAGAGCATAAAAATGACCAAGGCTGAAAATGTGGTCACATACCTTACTAGATTGACACAGGTGAGGGATGAACTTGGAGCTGTGGGGGAAGCCATAGCTGACAGTGATATTGTGAGAACAACATTGAATGGAGTCTCCAAACAATGGGTTGTTTTTGTGGAGGGCATTGTTGCTAGGGAGAAGCTTCCCGGTTGGGAACATCTTTGGGATGACTTTGTACAGGAGGAGACCTGGAGAGGTTATGTACATGGCAGTTCATCTACTGGTCATGAGGAGGAGAATGTGGTTCTTGCTACCACTAGCAAGAAGAAGTTCAGAAAGGGTTCAAAGGGAGGATAGAAGCCCAAGGGTGAAGGGAAGAAAGACATGAGCAAAGTCAAGTGATTTGCATGCCATAAGTTTGGGCACTATGCATGACAGTGTCCAAACAAGAAGAAGAAACAAACAACAACTTCAGTAGAGGTGGAAGAGTTTTCCACCAAGTTTGACAAGGAATTTTCTTTGATTGCATGTCTATCCTCGAGGACCACTACTACAGATGCTTGGTATATTGACAGTGGTGCCTCTCGCCATATGACAGCATTTCGTGAGCACCTGACAGATCTTACACAATGTGGAGATGCAGAGGTAGTGCTTGGAGATGACCAGGAGGTCAAGGTGGTTGGTTGTGGGACTGTATCATTTTGGAGGTAGTCTTTGCCTCCCATGACTTTGACAGAGGTTCTTTATGTTCCAGGCTTGAAGAAGAACTTAGTATCAGTTTCTACTATTGAGGAGAAGGGATATGAGATCTTGTTCTGTGATGGGCAGGTGCTCCTTTTCCCCAGAGGGTCTAGCATCACTTCGGCCAAAGTGATAGGTACTAGACATGAGAGGCTGTACAAGTTTTTGTTCCAGCTAGTGAGAGCATTGATTCATTCTACCAGCAACAACAATGACCTATGTGAGATATGGCACAGGAGGATGGCACATTTGCACCATGGGGCTTTGAGAGTTCTGAGGGAGATGGTGATGGGAGTTCCAAATTTTAGTTCAGAGCACCATGAGTTGTGCAAGGGGTGTGCTTTGGGAAAGTACACCAAGATTGATTTTCCAAGCAATGACAGTAGAGAAATAGGGATACTTGATCTTATACATTCAGATGTATGTGGCCTGATGTCTTCGACATCATTGACTGGATCCTTATACTATGTTGTATTCATTGATGACTTCTCTCGGAAGTCCTAGATTTTCTTCATGAAGACCAAAGGACAGGTCTTCAGTCGATTCCAAGAGTTCAAAGCTCTTGTGGAGAACCGGACAGGGAAGAAAATCAGAGTCCTGAGATCGGAAAATGGGGGTGAGTATACCTCCAAGGAGTTCAAGGATTTTTGTGTTGAAGAGGGCATCAGGAGGGAGTTGACTGTTCCTTACAACCCGCAACAGAATGGGGTTGCTGAGAGGAAAAACAGGGCCATTGTTGGGGCTACGAGAGCCATGCTACATGATCAGGGGCTGCCACTGTTTCTATGGGCTGAGGCATGCTACACTACAGTCTATCTACAGAACAGGAGTCCTCACAGGGCTGTGGGGAGCATGACTCCTAAGGAGGCTTTCTCTAGGAAGAATCCTGAGGTGGGGCACTTTCAGATTTTTGGGTGCATCACTT
>CBVK0101373444.1:0-21515 GCA_900067695.1 Picea abies | reverse complement strand
ATATATATATATATATATATCCGACTTGTATTTTTATTGTCTTTTCGAGTGAGAAGTGTGAAGTTATCCCCGTGGGGAGCACCCACAAGCTTAGATGTTGCGTTCATGGCGTTGGTGCCATCATAGAATACGTCGTGGAAATACAAAACCAGATTCCTACTAGACTTTAGAAGTGGGTAATTCGCACAGCGATGCCCATCACTAGTTTGCAACAACACAGTCGACACATTATTATTCTTGATCTCCATTGGCAATATTATAAAGTAAATTTATAAGAAGATGTGGGATTGGGAAACAATGCAAGGATAATTAGAGTAGCAAGAGAAGTTTCACTGCAACTCATGAATGTAATGGCCATACAACTCTCTATATAGAGAGTTAATCGGTGCACTTGTGGCTTGGCTTAAGGACATGTGCAAATGTGAATAGAAAATAGCTTATTTTTCTCTATCAGTTAGTAATTAATGGGCGAAGTTTATGCTCAACTCTGATTCGAACTTTTAACACACACTCATATGCGGACCACGACGACTGAACGGTTAGTTTAACGTTGATATATATATGCACGAACATGGGAGTTCCATCCAGATTCCCATGCTCTCGAGTTTGATATGAGTGTAATTGATAGAATACACGATCATTGATGTAGGCTCTTCTGATATTATTCTTACAATTTTATTGATTTTATGTTGTTATGCAGCCGAAGCATACAAGATACAATCAAATGAGCAAACAGAGAATTGACATAGTGTTTTTACTTGGTAAAACCTTATACAGGGAAACATCCACTGAACAATGATATTTGGTTAATATTATGCAAGGGAAATAATACATCAGCCAGACCACGCCAGACCGCTCACGCTCATGTTCTCAAGCACTCTCACATCTCTTACATAGATATATAGGAGTCTTCACTCACTTACAAGAAAATGATTACATTTAATGTGAGTCTATTTGTATTCTAAATCTCATTGATTTGATCCAACTAATTATAGAATAGTAGGGCCAGAAAATCTGCCCAATATCTAAAAAACCAATGTAAATTGGTTGGCATTATCCAACAATATCCACCTTGACAACAATTTACCTAAATATCATTGTCTAATTTATTTATCACCTATGCTACAAGCCAAGAAAAGTCAAGCACCAGTCAAGCACCATTGCAGCTTCTCTAATAAAACTGATTTCATGATCTCGCCTATGTGACTTGCATGAGTTTGATTTCTGGAGGGGTCACTCCACCTCCAATATGTCTTCCACAACAATGTTTTGAGACATTTGTAGTGATAGATCTCCTTCTATCCAAGACACCTGTAAATTTTACATTTCAATTATCACAGACTATCTCACTGTAACCATTATAAGTGACATTTGTGCTTCTCAAACGCTGAAGCATTCATTTCACTGCAGCACTTGAATCTATCACATATCTGACAACATCATTAGCATGTGAAACATTTGGTCTTAACCATTTCATCACATACAATAAACCTCCTACTGAACTTACACGAGACATAACCTTTTCTTCTTTATAAACATGACCTATGCTTGAAGAAAACTTATAATGAAGAAAAACAAGGACAAAAACTGGTTTTACAATGTTCATAGTGAACTCCAACCATAGCTTACCATTACCATATATGTGCAATTCTATGCCCATAATTTTTTTTGTTGCTCCTTGATCCCTCATCTGAATTGTCCCGTCCACCTGAGTCATTTTCTTACTGATTTTATCCATGCTTCGCTTGCATTGAGCATATCATTAGAAAATAACATCAAGACTGTGAATGTACTATAAACTATATATTCATTCCTACCCTTTGAAAAATTCTGACTTGGTATGAAGGATTCAAACCTCTTGTATATTTTCCTGGGTACCAATAGGTCATACAATGAATTATCTAGCATGCAAACAAATTTACCGTTGCGATCTTGAATCAACCCTTTTGGTTGTTCCATACATACTATATCTATGTCAATGATGAAATTGTGAGCAGTAGGATCCCACACACAAAATCCCGTTATACCACCATCATAATTTGCAAAGATATAAAACAAGCAGGAATTCAGAAACAAAGATTTTAAGTCTTGAACTAATTTACTGCTTACTAGTGCCTGCAATTCTTTCTTTCTCTTATGACCTTGATGCTTCTGCCAGAAACAAGAAGATACATCTATCACTTCAGATGCCACTTCAGTACTCCCTTCCATCTTATAAAGGTTATTGTTATCACTGAAATTTCGTCCGCAAATGGTTATAGGAATCCAACATCTTCAAACAACTATTAGTTCACCCATGGACCAAAAATCACCAAAAATGCATTTCCAAAAGGTCTAAAACTATACAACCAGTTATAAAATCACCATGCACTATGGATATACAAGAAGTGCGCGCACGTGCGCCAGTCAAAAATGTCGGAAAAACGCACATGTGCCCGATGCGTGACTATGGACACAAAAAATCCACGCACAACTTAGAATGGCACATTTATGATATTGGTCGGCCTCCCACCCTCTTTTGGTTCAGCTTCCAAGTCGATTTGACATCTAAATCTCGGCTGAATATGGTTGGGTGGTTGATCAAAGACTTAAAGGTGCCCTAAATAGCCCCCTGTTCACACTAAAAGATGGTTGAATAATGACTCAAAGTTATGCTATAAAAGGAAGCCATGGGTGCACTACATTTTCAAGGAATTCATTTGTATTGTTATGTTGCCTGTATTCTCTTGGAGGATCCTCTTTCCTCATCAAGAGTATGCTAGCACTATTACACTTAGTCATTCATATCACCTCTAGAATGAATGTGCTTTGGATTTTCTTCACCATTTCATCCTAGTTTCTCATTTGTAAGAAAAGCTCAATATTTGGTGGTTCAAGAGCCCTTCCTTGGAGGAAGAGGGGACCCAATGTCTCTATTCCTTCTTGGTGTTTTATTTCCACTAATACAATCATTTCCATTGGTGACATGAGTCTTGTTTGTTTCTTGTTCTTATGTTCTTATGCACTATAGTTTAATTGTTTTTATCATTCTTAGTTTAATTCCTTTCTTTATCTTTCTGACCCTTCTATTTATTGTTGTCTTTCCTAACTGACCCAATTGGGCTTGTAAGTACCATTATTTTTCATATTTAGGTGACAAAAGGGGTGCAACAGATTGGTGACTCCATTGGGGAAAGATATCAATTTTCTACCCCATTTGAGTTATTTTAGCTCTTCATTCTGTTTCTTTAACCTACAGGTATCATAATCGGCCCGAGCCGACCTGCATAGCATCAAATTCAAAGCCGAGTTAAGAGAATTCCATCCGGAATTTTCTTCACAGCTGTGTGACAAGTGTGCACGGGTTTATCAGCTCATAGTCACGCATCGTGCACACGTGCCCCAAAACCACCGTATTACTCAGTGCCTTTTGTGCACCTACACCCATAACTCTCTTTTAGTTTGTGCATTGGCTCTCAAAGCACCTCTATCTATTCTAAGACTCGTGCACCTGTGCAAAACAAATACACATTATAAGATTTTTGTGATCTATGGAGGGCCCATAGCCTTCTTAAAATTGATTCCATGCATATTTTAATCTACACCACACTTACATTCTCTCTCCATATAAAGGGATTATTCAAAACATAGGCACTTAGGGGGTTAAAATCATAATTTTTTACTCTTTTTGTTTTCATGTTTCCACATGTATGGTTTGATTTGATTAAAGGTTAAGTGGGAATCATTCTACATCACATTTAAAACTTGCATTGGGACAATAAATTGGATATCAATCATTGAGTATGCTCTTCTCTCGCACTCCAAAGCGATCTTGAGAATCAGAAAGAGGTTGAAGGACAATTTCATCTCCCTTAAAAAGATAAAATTTTTAGGAGATGACAACATCCCCCCTCGGGACTCCTCTTAGTTTATTTTTCAAATACATCTTAAAATTGTAAGGGCCCATACATGCCCACATGCTACAAAGATAGGATAGTGTTGAAATTTACTTTCTTAGATTCAATCACTAGAGAAGTTTAAAGCTTTTGTAACGGGCCCATACATGCCCACATGTCCACAATCTAGGATAGTTTCAAAGATTTCTTAGATTAAATCACAATAGGGAGTTAAAGGAATAGTAAGGACCCACATGTCCACATGCTAGTTTCCTAGGGACTTTAAAATTCTGCAAGGTTGTACCAATGACACAAGGTTGTACCCCTTTTTCTTGACGAGACTATCCACTCCCACTTAATTTCAATGAGGTTGGTTTACACCCCCAATCTCTCAAACAACCACACCTAAAATCTTTCAAAAAACTCACTAAGTTTTCCTCCATAGGAGGTGCCAAAAGAATTTTTTTATTCTAGGTAGAATATCGAGGATAGACATCCAAATAACTCCCCGTTATCTTGTTCTCACATTGTCAAAACAATAGAAGTTGGCAAATAGGAAACTTTTAAATCCTCCAAGTCAAGTGTTCCTACACCATAAGGAAGGGAGATACCCATGAAGGGTTGAAGGCCGAGGTCCAGTTGTTCTATGCATCCCCCCTTGAGGCACCCACCTCTTGGACGAGATCCATCCCATGACCCATTTCTTAGGCCAAAAATCTAAATGTTGCACTTTGACCGAGGTACCTAGTGACCAAAATTTAGGACATCTACCCAGGTGGAAATTGTAGGCTGCAACTGCACCTTGATCAGTTTTTGTGTGCCTATTGGGAAATATTTCCATCTCTTTCGGGATATGCCCCCTCTACCCTTCATTATAATTGATTTCTTCATCCTTCACTAGTTTCTCTTCCGGTGGCTTCAAACCCCACTGTTGAGTGCTATTGGAAGGTCTAGTTCTATTTGAGAGGAAGGGTGTTACGTCTTTTAGGACACAAGCATTTGTTTTCTTTGTTCTCCCATGCGGACAAAATCCACCTATCCACATATATGTTTATTTATCAAATTTCTTTATGTATGATGCCCTTCTGATTGCATCTGATTGGGAAATATATAGTGAAAGTCCAAAAAGTACGGCAAAGGATCTTGTTTATTTATTGCTCTCACCACCATTCGCACACATCCACTCAGCTAGTTGGACATCATAGGGGACCCACCGAACCCCTGTCGTTCCAGATGCATGCTAAATATCCCTCCTATTCTAAGGGGAGTTCTTAGTCTTGCCAACTCATCAGCTCCACCTTCTTACACCCCTATGAGTGACACTGTCTTAGGATCATCTTTGCTTGGTTCCACCTTACTTGGTCCACTTTTCAAGGTCAAACATCCCCACACTCTCCTTTCCATGGAAACAGGGGACCAACTTCTTCTCAAGGGGGAAGTACAAATCCACCTAGTCCCCCTCAAGGGTCAGGTACGCAAAACACTCACATTATGGTTGGAGTTAATCCTCCACCACCACCTCATATGCCTTACATGGCTTCCCTCAACATACTGGATCTAACTAAACTTACCAATGATCCTATATTACACAACCTTGCATGGCCTGCAATGCCTACCAAACTCCCTTTAGACATAGCCAAGTTTGAAGGAAAACCGGGAGACGATCCCACCAACCACATCATGACCTTTCACTTATGGTTCTCTTCAAC
Organism: Picea abies; assembly: GCA_900067695.1. Lineage (NCBI taxonomy): Eukaryota > Viridiplantae > Streptophyta > Pinopsida > Pinales > Pinaceae > Picea > Picea abies. Next base: position 15,931 of record CBVK0101373444.1, on the reverse strand, counting down.
CAACATCATGGACGATTCCGTCCGATTTAGGTTATTTCAACGTACACTCACTGGCCCATCAGCTAAGTGGTATGTAGAAGAAAAATCTGGGTCCCATGTGACCTTTGAAACCTTGGCCAAAGCATTCTTAACCTTCTTTCAACTACCAATTCGTCATGACAATGTCCTTGAACTACTCTCATAATTTAAAAAAACCTCTACCATGCACATCACTAACCACATTCACGAATGGTGTCAGCAGCATAGTCTCTACAAATCTGAAGCTACTCCACAACAATGTCTCAATTGGTTCCTCAAATCACTTTTCCCCTCCTTGCTAAAGATGTGGCCACCACCTTCCCCCATTCTGAAGAATAAGCCATTAGCAAGGCCCAACAGTTCAAACTCATCTATTCTCAGTCGGGATACTTATATATAGTACTCCCTGATGCCCTGAGACCCGTGCCATTCGACCAGGACAAACCTGGGATGTCTCACTCAACGAATGGATTGATTGGTACCACTACACACCACACTTTACATCCCCAACAACCACCAATATATGGAACCCCTCAATATTCGTCGACATATGGAGGAACATCTTATTATCCTCCTCCCCCTTATCAACAACCATACCCTGTTGCCCTACCTCCACCCATAAATGGACCCCCGCTGGCACCCACAATATGCCCACCTATCCAACCAAGTTCTAGTACCCCCCCTACCACATCTTATACCCTAAGCACTAGTGAAAGCGCCACACCTTCCTATGTACCCTATGGATCATCACAACATAATTCGTACTTTCCATTTCCTGGTCCCCCACAACTCATGGCTCCACCACAAGGACACCCATACGTTGGGGTTAATTTTGTTCAGCCCTCTCCCATTCAATAATACCAAAATTTTGAACAAATGAATATGGACAACTCGACCCATCATTCGAATAATGCCAAAAAGAAAGGAAAAAACTAGAACAATAACAATCTAGGGCAAGGAGGAAACCAACCCCAACAAAACTAAATGGCTGGGGGAAACCAGAATCTAGGGAACCAGAACCCTCAAGGGGGCAATAAAAACAAATGCCAAGGAAAGAACAACAACAATATTCAGACAAACTTCCCTTGTGCCCTTTGCGATGAGTTTGGTCACTATACTCACCATTTCCTCCAAATCGTTGACTTTAAATGGATGAAAGACTCTGTGAATGGACCACTTCCCTCAGCACCAGCTGCCCCTCTATAGGCCCCACAACAATATGTGCAGCAACCACCCCCATCTGTGCTACAAAACCCCATTCCACACCAAGGGGTGATAAATACCCAACAAGACATGCAGCCTACCCCACCACAGTTGAGACAGTATCCCAATATGGGCAATCCTATCGATTGCACTATCCTCCTCACCAGTGAGGAAGAAGTCCTTCTGCAAACACGAAGTCATCAATATAGCACACCCCCTGAGTCTTCTCCCACCACCTCATAAGCAACCCTAGTCACAACTAGACCCCCCTTAATGATCCCTCTCCCTAATACTAAAATACCCCTTCATATTCCTCGCATCCCATTATGTAGGAATGTCCACAACCCTCAGGCTAGGGAAGCTCATAATTACAGTTTGGTCGATGCCTTAGCACAATCTCTGGTTTCCATGTCAGTCTTAGAAGTCTTTCATACTTGTCCCACTCAGCGGAATTCATTACTTTCTGCCCTAGGGGCAGTCAACCCTATTGATACCCAACTCATCACATTTGATCTCGACAGCGGAGAACCTCGCCTCCCCGCTCTTATCAGTTTTCAAATCCCTGTGAAAATACGAAACATTACCATTCATTGGTGCATCATTGATGAAGGTGCATCCACATGTATCATGTCCAAATCCATATGGCAGAAACTTGGTTCCCCTCAACTCATACCATCTGCCATTACCTTACGAGCTTATGATGGATGACCATCTTCTCTCGAAGGGATATTCCAAAATGTCCCTGTAGAACTCGGGGGAAAAACCATTTTCATTGATATTGAGGTTATTGATGCCCCACTCGATTACAATATATTCTTCGGTCGTAGCTATATGTATGCTATGAAGGCATTTTCTTCTTTTGTATTTCGAGCCATGATGTTCCCCCATAACAGGAAGATCATTACCATCGATCAGATTTCACATTATGAGCCTAACCCTTCTACCAGCATCGATAATATCCTCCCATTCGTCCACAATAATCCCAATACATACCCACTCATTGAGATGGGCCCCAAAATTTTCAAAGACCCATCCTTGCTTGGGATGTACCATGGCGCACCACTACTCATTCATCCTTCCAATCATGTATGTGTTGTCTCATCCAACGAAACTGAAGATATTCTCCCTCCCACCGAGGCCTCTTTTTTCGCTGACGTCCCATTAGTTGCATAATACCTCCCTCGGGAATCTCTTGGAACTTGTTCAGCTCTACCCATTCCTAATCTTCCCCTCCCTCAGGGCCATATCCCAGTTTGGGAAACAGTCCCCCAAGCCATTACCCAAATCCCTTTCTTTTACCCCCCACCAGGTGTACAAGATCTCTAGGTAGACGCAATGCTCACCCTTCCTAACATGGTGTTAGCAATTCTAGTATGGTATCTCCATCCACCTGAGATGGTCCCTCAACCATTGTTCCCTCCCCAAACTAAAGGAATCCAGATGCAGATTCCCATACTTACCCCCACCGTCTCACCCACACCCCCACTAGTTAGCACCCCTGCTACAGCTAGGTGCAGACGAAAAAAGAAGAATCCCATTGGTCTACATCCCCCACGTGCCCAACCTCCTTGCACGCTATGCGAGAAAGACAAACACCCCACCAACAAGTGCCCATCTCTCCCCGAGTTACGTAATCTCATTCAACTCCCTTAAGCAACATGATCGCTCGTCGTTTCCTCCTGTACTGTTGCTATCTCCTAGAACACCAGTAAAAAAGGATTGTGAACCAAATTTGCATGTGCCATCTGTTTGGAATATGGCCATTATACACACCATTGCCCAATGCTACCTCAATTTCGACAGACACTAGAATCAGTACGCCATAGCTTTCAACAAGAACCCAGTGCATCTGCATCATCCTCAACCAACGTCACAGACATCCATTATGTCACGACTTCAGTCAACGAATGTATGAGGTTCCCTTGCTCTCTCTGCAAATCATTAGATCATTTCACGTACCAATGTCCTATGATCATTAAATACAGATAATGCCAAATGGCCCTGATTCAAAATCCTACACTCCCCCTTGCAGAATCGGTGATTAAACCTACTCCATCACTAGAGGTTCTTCATATTACTTCTCCTGAGCCTAGAGCACTCCCTACTCCTCCATGGTTCTTAGATGATTTATATGAGGATTTACCCCCAAATCCCTCCAATTCTCCATTTCATTTTCCTATGGAAATTTTATGCCCGACTATCATTTTTAACCCACAATATCTTGGTATTTGGTTTATGTTGAGTGAACCATCACAATCCCCTTGCATCAATTCCCCTACTTCTTTATTAGTAGGAGACAACGACATAGTGACAATCACTGATGTCACTCCTCTCGATCGCCTATATTCACGATAGTTTCACTGCGATGAAGATATCCTCAAGGAGTTAACTACCCCTGATTTCCCATGGGATGCACTCCACCATAGAGCGCTCTTTCTTTCACAGGAAGCCTTCACGCCTCCTAACCAACAGCCCATATACGCAGTCGAAACCAAATATTTTCTCCCATCAGGGCATATATATTGGTTCAATAACCCTATCCCTACCCCCAATGCTTTCTAGGAAGGAAATATGGCCAATATTTCCCCAACCATCAAAATAGATATTTCCATCAAATTCGGAATTATAGAGGAAATCACCATTGGCACTGCGTGCTCTCCTGAAGAAATCATTGCCTACAAAGCCCTCTTCCAGGAATACCGGGACATTTTTTCCTGGTCGTACACATAGATGCCTGACCTTGATCCCTCTATTATCGAACATCGCATAGACACCTGGCCCGATATCACACCTATCCGTCAAAAATAGTGACTGCTACACCCATCCAAAGAAGCAGCCATCAAAGCCGAGATTGACAAATTACACGTTGTAGGGTTCATCTACCCCATCGCATATACGTCATGGGTTACCAACCACATCCCTGTCAACAAAAAACAAGGCACTATCCGTGTCTGTACGGATTTTCACGGCCTCAATCAATCTTGTCCAAAAGACAATTTTCCAAATTCATCGACCAAATTTGATTATGTGAGTCACGAGGCTTTGTCTTTCATGGACAGTTTCTCTAGTTACAACCAAATCCAAATTCACCTAGCTGATCAGTACAAAACCACATTCACTACCCCTTGGGGCACCTTTGTGTATCGTGTCATGCCATTTGGCCTCAAGAATGTTGGCTCCACTTTCCAACGGGACATGACATACATCTTTCATGATCTGGCTCATATCATTCTCGCATACTTGGATGACCTCACAGCTTGATCTAAGAAACACACTCAGCATCTCAATGATTTACGAATCATCTTCCAAAGGTGTCATCAGTACAACATCTCCTTGAACCCCCTCAAATGCATATTTTGCATCATTGTTGGGTGCCTTTTTGGGCTCATCATGTCCCAATGTTGCATTACTATGGACCCCCTCAAAGTCCAAACCATCATAGAAATTCCATAGCCTTGGAATTTATGCCAACTACAGAGCCTACAAGGCAAAGCTAACTTTTTACAGTGCTTTGTCCTAGATTACGCTACTCATGCACATGGATTCCTTTGTTTACTCTGTCACGACATCCCATTCCAATGAGATGAACATGCCCAAACCACTTTTGATGATCTTAAATCAACTCTCTCCAACACCCCATTGATTAGTCCACTTGACTATAACCTCGACTATCTCCTCTACATATTGGCCTTAGCCATCTCAGTAGCAGGAGTTCTCATCCAAACAGGGGATGATGATCGTGAGCATGTCAATTACTACATTAGTAAAAATCTTTCAGGGACACCCTTGAAATACAACCACGAAGAGAAGCTAGCCCTTGCAGTTGTCCTTGCAGTCCAGAAGTTGCACCATTACATTCTACTTTGAACCACCAAAGTCATAGCAGATTCCAAACCCATGCAATACTTTCTCATTCGTCAACAAATTAACGGTAAATTTGCCCAATGGATCGTCATCTTTCAAGAGTACAACCTCGAATTCTCAACACCCAAGAGTAAGAAATCCCTTATCCTCCTCGAACTCATCACATTGTTTCCCTCAGATACTACCAGTTCCCCCATCAATACCAACTTCCCCGATGAACATCTCTTTTACATCCCCTCAGATGACCCTTGGTACAACAATCTCCTCGTCTACCTCTGAACACAAAAATTCGAAAACCACCTCTCCAAAGACAATCGTCAATGGATTTGTCACCAAGCCCCACGTTACCTATGAATCAGGGATGTCTTATATCGGCAAGGGGTCGACATTGTACTCCGTCGATGCTTAACTATTAACGAGGTCGATTGAGTCTTGAACGACTACCATAGTGGTGCTTGTGGGGACCAACTCTTAGGGATGTCCGCCACCCAAAAAATCATTCGTGCAGGTTACTTTTGGATTACCTTGTTTCATGATTGTATTCATGTTGTGAAGCGATGTGACAAATGTCAGCTTTACGCCAACAAAGCATGAGAACCACCTTCTCTTCCACACCCTTCATCTACATCATGACAGTCCCCAGGCCACTTTTCATCCTTAGCCCTCGGGGGCCATTTTTCTCATATTCCGCTCATGTATGCATGCTTACATTATTGAATAACTGCTATATGATTTTTCTCTTCAGATATTGTTCACGTTGGGTATTGGTTTTTCATGTGTGTAGGTACTTGATCGTCATATATCAACAGTCTTCATTCAGGTATATCCTCAACATTGGCATGTATTCATTCCCTATAAATATCAAGATGCATCTCTCAGTCACACCCTCTGATTTTTACCTCTAGGATCCCCATATCTGGCTCTGCAGTCCCATCCCCTCCACTGCATTTCGGTACTGTCACCTGGTAGCACTCTCACCCACATGAGTTGCCCCATTCATATTCCCCCTCGAGCACTTTGACACTTATGTTGTTCTCCCCATTTAGGGATGGGAGTCCCAATAGTCTTACATCATGTCACAAATCAACCATATACTCCTTCTCCTCATTTTACTAGCCTACCCAATGGACTCCTAGGGTACTTACTCATGGTTTTATTTAGACTGCACTCCCACAGCATCATTAACCATCCATTTCATCCACCATCAATTTGCCCATCTGCAGATTTTCCTCCATTCATTTACCGTATACAGAAACTCACCTATGGGGCCCCCACCCTCCACCTGTTCTCCAAGCAACTTGCACCCTCACCATCCAATCCATATTGCACTGGAGCACCCATTTCTGTATCTGAACACTCATCCCAAATTATTGTTTATTCATTTGGTAATTGTACAAATCCATTGTTTCCATCATTTTACATATATTTTTGTCGTCACCTTTGGCTACCTTCTTCCTTTTTGGAAAACGCAACCCATGTCACCCTTGGTTGGGGCATTCCTTATCACCTACTCCTATTGACATCACCCATGAACCCCAAGTATCCCACAGGTCCCCTACCTTTTCTCTCTGAGTTTGTTCACTTTGTCCTGCCTCTTGCACAACTTTTCCCATGTCTGGTTGTCCCCTTAACACTCGACTTATGTGAACGGTTGTTGCCACTTATACTTCACATATATCCCAAACCAAGGGAAATCTCGAGTCTCACTGCATCTTGACTTCATCCATGTACCTCATTAGTTCCTGATCTCATCCAGTGGATTTCACGAAGCCTTTTGCTTCTTGGAGTCGCATCTCCCTTTTTGTCGACATCAACACAGTTTCCAGAAGGGTGACAGTATCTTGACTCTCATTACCTTTACAATGAGGAGTCTAGGACGACACAGGAAGAACCATCATTGCTCTCTGTTGTCATTGACCCCCATAACATTTGAATTCAACACTTTCTCATGTTGTGGTGGGTCTTACTTTGTGACTATTGCCTTTGTTTTCATATATGCTGAAGACCTCTGAAATATGATAGGCTATCAATGCCTGCATATCATTGACACCTCTCACAGGTGTCCTTACCTTTTTTTTCAGAGTTTGTTCATCATCAAAATTGTCCTTTGTCATTATCATATAGCCCCGGAGAGCACTGCAGTGATCTACACCAACACACCATTTCAGTTACTATATTCCACATTTTCGAGTTACATGACATGAGCATGGGGCATGCCCACCTCGTTTGTACACAATTTATTTTTCACACCTTGCGAAAGGTTGGGTATTATAGGTTCCCCTCTCCCTCCAACAAGTCACTCTTGATACTCTCACTTTTGCTCTTTCTTACAATAGTACTCTCAGTAGAAGAATCATTGATGAATTTCGGCTATACGTATGCTCCTAATCTCATCCATCAGGGGGCATCTGTTATCACTAAAATTTCGTCTGCAAATGGTTACAGGAATCCAACATCTTCAAACAGCTATTAGTTCACCCATGGACCAAAAATCACCAAAAATGCATTTCCAAAAAGGTCCAAAACTATACAACCGGTTATAAAATCAGCATGCGCTAAGGATATACAGGAAGCATGCGCACGTGCGCTAATCGAAAATGTCAAAAAAGTGCACATGCGCCCGATGCACGACTGTGGAGGCAAAAAGCCGCGCACAACTCAGAACTGCGCATTTATGATATTGGTCAGCCTCCCAACCACTTCTAGTTCATCTTCCAAGTCGATTTGACATCCAAATCTCGGTTGAATCCATCTAGGTGGTTGGTCAAAGACCTAAAGGTGCCCTAAATAGCCCCTTTTTCACACTAAAATGTAGTTGAATAATGACTCAAATTTATGCTATAAAAGGAAGCCATGGGTGCCCTACATTTTCAAGGAATTCATTTGTATTGTTATGCTGCTAGTATTCTCTTAGAGGATCCTCTTTCCTCATCAATATTATGCTAGCACCATTACACTTAGCCATTCATATCACCTCTAGAATGAATGTGCTTTGGATTCTCTTCACATTTCATCCTAGTTTCTCATTTGTAAGAAGAGATCAATATTTGGGGGTTCAAGATCCCTCCCTTGGAAGAAGAGGGGACCCAAAGTCTCTATTCCTTCTTGGTGTTTTCTTTCCACTAATACAATCATTTCCATTGGTGGCATGAGTCTTGTTTGGTCCTTGTTCTTATGTTCTTATGCACTATAGTTTAATTGTTTTTATCATTCTTAGTTTAATTCTTTGCTTTATCTTTCTAACCCTTTTCTTCACTGTTGTCTTGCTTAGCTGACCCAACTGGGCTTGTAAGAACCATTATTTTGCTCAGTTAGGTGACAAAAGAGGTGCAATAGTGATCAACCTTTGTTTCCTTCATCACTACTAAACTACCTTTCAAGAATGTGAGTGTTCCACCTTGACCTGTATACTTATATCCACAAGAATCCAACACTCCTAATGAAATCAAATTTGATTTAAGCACAGGTACATATCTAACATCTGTTAATTCCCTAAGAATACCATCGAACATCTTGATTATAATACTGCTAACCCCAACAATTTTATAAGGAATACCATTTCCCATAAACACTACACCCTCATCAACAGATTGGTAATAAATGAACCAATTTCTATGTGAGCACATGTGGTGGGAGGCACCTGAATCCAAATGCATGTTGGAGAATAATGGAGATTAGTTATGTAGGTTTACATTTGTTATTTATTTATGATTTCGATCATATTTGTTAGAGGTTGGTTACAACCATCTAAACCGAATGACCTCCTATATAATGTACTCTTTATTGATTAATAAGTACATGATGGTTGGCTTTGCTTAGGCAGCCTCCAGGCGTAGCCTACCTCACCCATGTGGCATTGATATCTTTCCCATTTTCTAAGTTGGTATCAAAGCAGGAGGAGAATCCGTAGAGAGGATCCACTTGCGTTGAAGTTTTACGGTTGCACGCTGCGAGAGGCCATGGGAAATGAGATTGTACTTGGCGAGGCGAGTCCAGCTTCTCAGGGGTGAAAGGGATGCAAGAGAGCCATTGTTTTCCTATGAGACTGGAAGTGCATAGATTAGAGCGGTGTCCAGATCAACAATTTCTATCAAGGAGTGTTAAATATATTGTACCCTCAATAGTATAACCGTACACTGCCAGTTGTACTGGACAATTGTACTTTCTATTTTCGTCTTGCTTGAGCATATATAGCTCAACCATCTTACATTGTAACGATCTTATGAATTCTGTACTTCTTCATACATTTCAATATAATGTTCTATTCTTTCTCTCTGCATTTCTCTTTGCTCCATAATTTATCATGGTATCAGAGCTACAGGTGTAAGCCTCTTCACACAGTCTGGAGAGAAACTCAATCCTCACAGACCAGAGCCTCACGGATCTTGAGAGCACGAGACACAGCGTTTTCACAAGGTTTGAAGAGTTGTTCATAATACTTTTTAAAGATTGTCGTAGGAAGGTTGCAGAGGTTGCAGAGCGTACTTCGCTTGAAAGAAGAGGAAGCAGAGATCACAGAAGAAGAAACTTGTACAATTTTTTTTCTAAGAACCATCAAAGATTGACGCAGAAGAGCTGCAGAACGAAAGAAGTTTAAAGAACTTCAATATTACGCTTCAATTCGTTAAAGATTCAAGCAAAAGGCAGAATCGTTTAAAGATTCTTGGAAATCGCTCAAATCTGTCAAAGATTGTAGCAGATAACGAAGAAGTCGTGTATTTCTTTTAAATCTTTGAAAGATTCACGAATCTTTCTTCCACAGGTGTAAAGAACGCATCTCAAGCACAAAGAACATCCATTGCAGCCATAAAATTTGTCCTGCGAATGGTTCCAAGGCGGGAAACCAGTCCAGAAGGGAGCAGGAGAGCATGGAAAAGGCGAAAGCATTTCAGCCGTCAGATCTTGCGCAAAGGATCGACAGCCACTGGATCAGCGAGAAGGTGCACGAGGTTTAATCCTCTGCAGTGCACAGGATTGATTTTGACTTGTGAAGTCACGAAATCCCGACGTCATCTTGACCGTCCGATCAAGAGACACGTGGTGAGATCCTCTTCCATTGCAAAATCGAGAATCGGAAGTTGGACGATCGAAAGAATCTGCTCTCCAAAAACTCCGCTACGGAAAAATCGCGAAATCGCGATACGCGATATAGCAATACGATCTCAGTCGTCCGTTTGTCCGGACACATGGCGAACATCATAGCGCCCGTCGGCAAATCGACATTCGGGGTCTCAAGTTGTCAAAGAAATTTGACATCGCAACTCGCGAAATCGCGATACACGAAATCCCGATCAGATCTCAACCGTCCATCCTTCAAGGAAACGTGGCGCAAATCCGGTGACTCAGAAAAAGTCCTGAAGAGGAAAGCGCCATCGGCATATCGGGATTCGGGAAATCACAAAACCTGAGAACAAGTGATCAGGTTTCTTTCCAGTGAAATCCCTGACGCAAATCTAGCCGTCCATCTGTTCAGGACGCGTGGTAGAGATCGAGGCTTTTGGGAAAAGTCCCGATAAGCGAGTTCATCGGCTTTTTGGGATTCGGCAAATTGCGGATCCTGGAGACGAGAAGTCTGGACCATTTCAAATCGCGAAATTGCGAGAAGGGATCACGACCATCCATCAGTTGAGGATGCGTGTCGCAGATCGAAGCAATCGGGAACAGTCCCGACAGGACAACGCCATCGGAAAATCAGAGATCATGGGATCAAGGAGTCAGAAAAACTCGACATCAGGAATCACGAAATCCTGATTTGTGATATCCCGATACGATCTGGACTATCTGATCAATGCACGATTTGGACCATTGAAAAGTTGAAGGGCCATTTTTCGCATTTCGGCGATTTGTAAGCCAAAGAAACGGGAAAAGCCCGTAGCGCTTTAAAAGAAAGGCACGTGGTCACATTTCAAGGAGACCAAAAGCCATCTAAAGCCCGATAAGCTCCCATCAGCCATCGACGAATCGACAATCTTTGAGATTGGAGGTAAGTACGAATTTTTTCCCTCTATTTTTTCAGCATTTTTTTTTTTAAAATGGCGTCGACTAGCAATCTAGGCCCGACTCAGGGTCTGATTCTTCTTGGTAAGAATTACGAATTTTGGTCACTTCGCATGAGGTCGTTCTTGCAAGCACAAGAATGCTGGGATCCAGTGGATCTTGGCTATGTAGAACCAGATCCATCCGCCCTCACTGCCATGACCAATGCCCAGAGAATTGCTCAAGCAACTCTGAGGACCAAAGAAAAAAAAGCGAAATTCTCGATACAGAATTATATAGATGATTCAATTTTCTCGAAGATCACCGGTGCTATTACTTCCAAACAGGCCTGGGACATCCTCAAAACGTCCTACCAAGGAAATGACAGGGTAAAAACAGTTAAACTACAGTCCTTGTGGACACAATTCGAGACTCTCAGGATGACAGAGTCCGAAACTGTAGATCAGTTCTTGACCAGAGTCGTGGGGATCGTGAATCAGATCCGACTCATTGGTGAAACCATCACTGATCAACGAATTGTTGAGAAAATTCTCAGAAGCCTACCCAGGAAATTTGAAATGGTTGTTACAACCATCCTTGAATCCAAGGATCTGTCAAGATTTTCAACAGATGAACTAATTGGTTCTCTAGTGACACATGAGACAAGACTACATCTCACAGATGAGTCAATCTCAAATGCCTTCCAATCTCAATTCTCATTCAGAAGAGGGAAAGGCAGAGGAAGAAGTAGAGGAAGAGGGAACACCCAGAGTAACCCTCATAACAGTGGAGGAAATAGACAACAATATCCCACACAGAACTTCCAAGGTCACAGAAATCAACCACAAAATCAACATCAGAACTTCTAGCCTCAAAAAGGAAGAGGGAGAAGGTCGAATGACAAATCCAACATTCAATGTTTTTATTGCAAAAAGTATGGGCATTACGAATCTGAATGCAGGAAGAAGCAGGCAGATCAGCTCTCAGGCAGAGCACATGTGTCAAATCACATGGGAGAAAACTCAGGAGGTATGTTTCTCTCATGCCACACAACTGAACAACAACCTAAAGATCTTTGGTTGCTGGACAGTGGCTGCAGCAATCACATTACAGGTAACAAAGACTTACTTTCAAGCATTGATGATTCAATTTCATCTGATATTACCCTTGGCAATGACTATTTAGTCAAAGTTCAAGGAAGAGGAATTGTTCCTATTCTTACCAGGCAGAATGTAAAGAAAGACATATCTAATGTCTATCATGTTCCAAAATTAAAACATAACTTGTTAAGTGTAGGATAGCTCATTGAAACAGGCTATAAGGTACTTTTTGAGGGAGCATCTTGTAAAATCTATGATAGAAAACTCAGTAGAAAATTAATTTCTGAAATCCTTATGACTCCAAATAGGATGTTTCCCCTTACCCTTAGAACTGCAAATCTGAATCAACCTTATGCACAGAGTGCATCAACCATGAATGAATCAATGGTTTGTCATACAAGATTTGGACATCTACCATTTCAGAGTCTAAATCTTCTTCAGAAAAACTCCATGGTCAAAGGTCTACCTATCTTTAAAGAGAAAATACCCCCATGTGAGACTTGCATACTTGAAAAACACAAGAGAACTAGTTTTCCACAGTCTTCCAATCAAGCCAAACAACATCTTGAACTAGTTCACACTGACCTATGTGGACCAATGCAAACAGAGTCAATAGGTGGTAGTTTTTACTTTCTAACGTTTATTGATGATTTCAGCAAGAAAATATGGATCTATTTTCTCAGACACAAGTCTGAAACATTTACAAAATTCAAAGAATTCAAAGCCGAAGCTGAAAAACAGAGTGGAAAATTTCTCAAAGTACTCAGATCAGATGGAGGAGGAGAATACAACTCCAGAGAATTTGTAAATTTTTGCAAATCTCAAGGTATCATCATGCAAACAACAACAAGGTATACTCCTCAGCAGAATGGAGTGGCTGAAAGAAAAAATCAGACCATCATGAATATGGCAAGAACACTTCTCAAAGAAAAATGTCTGTCAAACACTTTTTGGGCTGAAGCAGTAGCATGCTCAGTTTATCTTTTGAACAGATCACCAACCTCCAGTCTACAGATGAAAGTTCCCCAAGAAGCATGGAGTGGGAAAAAGATCAATGTAGCTCATCTAAGGACATTTGGATGCATAGCATATGCACACATACCTTCCGAACTAAGGAAGAATCTTGATGACAGGAGTGAAAAATGTATTTTCACTGGATACAGTGAAACATCTAAAGCTTATAGGCTTTACAATCCCATCACCAAGAAATTAATCCTCAGCAAAGATGTACAATTTTTTGAAAATACATTCTGGAATGATTCAGAAAATCAGCAAGTGGATAGTCAAAATCCATTGCTGCCAAGTTCTGAAAATACTGAAAATTTAGAACAACAATTACCTCAAACTTCTCTTCCAAGACTACAGGTACAAGGACAACCAGATAATTCACAGGATAACTCAACTTCTAGCAGAGAATCATTCTCTGAAACACAGAATCAGAGAACTCGAAGTTTGAGAGAAATCCATCAACAGTTGGATGACTTTGAGCAACATAATTTGTTTGCTTTAATGTCATGTCAACCTACATCCTTTAAGGAAGCAGCTAAGGAGCCACATTGGGTTCAAGCAATGAACCAAGAAATTGACTCCATTGAGAAGAACAAGACATGGGATCTTGTTGATTTGCCAAGACACAAAAAGAGTATTGGTGTCAAGTGGGTGTACAAGACCAAACTAAATGAAAAAAGGCAGATTGAAAAGCACAAGGCAAGACTTGTTGCCAAAGGATTCTCACAACAACCAGGTACTGATTATGGTGAAACTTTTTCTCCAGTAGCAAGATTAGACACTGTAAGAACTCTATTGGCCATAGTAGCACAGCACAAATGGCAAGTATACCAGATGGATGTCAAGTCATCATTTCTAAATGGATTTTTAGAAGAAGAAGTTTATGTAGATCAACCACCTGGATTTGAAGTCTAAGAGCACCCAACTAAAGTATATCGGTTGAAGAAAGCCTTGTATGGCTTAAAGCAAGCTCCAAGAGCTTGGTACAACAGAATTGACACCTATCTAATCAAAAGTGGTTTCGACAGAAGCCAAAATGAACCAACACTTTATACCAAAACAGATCAACATGGTAAAATACTAATTGTATGTTTATATGTTGATGACATGATTTACATAGGAAATCTAGAACTAACAGATTTCAAACATGCCATGCAATCTGAGTTTGAGATGACAGATCTTGGCATAATGAAATATTTTTTAGGCATTGAGGTTCATCAATCAACCAAAGGCATTTCTGTCTGTCAGCAAAAGTATGTAGAAGACATCATCAAACGGTTTCGCATGGAAGGATGCAATCCAGCAGAAACCCCCATTCCTTTAGGCACAAAATTAAGCAAGAATGATGAAGGTCCCACAGTGGATTCTACTTTATACAAAAGTTTAGTAGGCAGCTTGTTGTATCTTACAACAACTAGGCCTGACATCATGTATGCAACTAGCCTTGTTTCCAGATTCATGGAATCTCCAAAAGATTCTCATTGGAGAATGGCAAAACGAATTTTGAGATACGTTGTAGGAACTCTCAATTTTGGTTTATGGTACACTAAATCTGATAGTAATTAACTCTCTATTTACACAAATAGTGACTTTGCAGGGAGCCTCGATGACAGGAAAAGCACATCAGGATATGTATTTCAACTGGGCATGAACCTGATTTCATGGGCATCGAAGAAGCAACCAATTGTATCCATATCTTCTGCAGAGACAGAGTATGTAGCTGCTACCTCAGCTTCTTGTCAAGTTGTATGGCTTAGAAGATTAATGAAAGACATGTCACAAACAGAGAAGGATCCAACTCCTATCTTCTGTGACAACACATCAGCAATTGCATTATCCAAGAATCATGTGTTTCATAAGAAGAGTAAACACATTGACACTCGGTTTCATTTCATACGCGAGTTAGTTAATAATGGTGACATTGCACTACAATTTTGTGGATCTAGAGATCAGCTTGCTGATATCTTCACCAAGCCACTAGGAAAGTCAGTTTTTGATTTTCAGAGACAACACTTAGGCATAGTCAGTGCTGATGATTGTAACTGTTGAGTCTAAGAGGGAGTGTTAAATATATTGTACCCTCAACAGTATAACCGTACACTGCCAGTTGTACTGAACAGTTGTACTTTCTATTTTCGTCTTGCTTGAGCATATATAGCTCAACCATCTTACATTGTAACGATATTCTGAGTTCTGTACTTCTTCATACATTTCAATATACTGTTCTATTCTTTCTCTCTGCATTTCTCTTTGCTCCACAATTTATCAAGGAGGAGAAAACCACTGCGTGAGAGAGCCTGCATGAGAAAACCGGAGGAAGCTGTGTGGAGTAGATCTAATCGCTTTTTTTGGAGATCTATCAGCAGGTTGGAGGTAGATTGCATATATTTTTTGATCATCCTGGAGAGGCAGATCACAGAGGTAGATCATTGGTAGAATCTGCGTGGCATTGAGCGTAGAGAGGAGCACCTGCTGTCAGGCTGCTAAATTGAAGCTTTTAAGTGTCCTGAATCACTAAATTGTCAAACCAAGGTTGGTAAACTTCAAGCTGATACACAGTATGTGCAGGCAAGCGTCTAGTCTTTTATTTGAATGCTATCCTAATAATAAAACACACACCTATTTTGAGAACTCGAATTCTAATGACTAACTCAAAACTAAGCATTTCCTAATAAATCATAAACAGAAGCAAAACAGTCTAGTATTCAAAAGCTGGTACTGTTATCTCTATTCAAAGCGTAGTTCTACAAAGTCATTCTACC